>CAXKVY010007421.1:0-23868 GCA_964058915.1 Tetropium fuscum | reverse complement strand
ATTAGCAATAATAATTATCGGCTAAATATTTAATTCTTTCAACGAAACCTACCTAAATATGGTTTGTTAAGGATTCTAAAAAGCCGAAATCTCTTTATCTCTTTCCAAGTAATTACAATTACAAAAAAAAACATTAGATGAACATTGATGTTAATGTTTATGGAGATATAAACATTTTTGAATTTATAGTAATATTTAATTAACAATAATAATTGTGGAATAAATAACAATTGTTAGCAATAATGATTTATAAATAACAATTACAAGAATTAATAACAATAACACTAGTACCTACATACATAAAATTAGATACTTTGTTCAAAATGTAAACCGTTCTTCTCAATACACATTTCACTGCGACGTATCATAGAACGTCTTAAGTTAACTAAATGATGCACCCTTATTTCATTGCAAGCATCTCTAATGCGATTTTGAAGTTCCTCAAGTGTATTAACCGGAGTGGTATACATACACTATTTCCTTAATGAATCCCCACACAAAAAAGTCAAGTGGTGTTAAATCGGGGGATCTGGGAGGCCACGCCACTGGACCTCCACGACCTATCCACCTCCCTGGATAGTTATTGTTTAGCCAATTTCTTACATTTCTGCCATAATGGGCCGGGCACCCATCAAGTTGAATCCAAGACTGTCTTCTTAAATTCAAAGGAATGACTTCCCATATATTACCATGGTGTTCTTCTAAAAATTGTAGGAAATTTTCTGAATTTACACGTTGTGGCAAGAAATAAGGTCCAAACACGTGGTTGCCGTAAATTCCAATCCAGACATTTGTACTAAATTCATGTTGAAAACTTCGTGGTCGAATGGCATGTGGGTTTTCATGTGCCCATACATGCAGATTGTGAAAATTTACTATACCACGACGAGTAAAACAAGATTCATCAGTCCACAGAATATTGGATAAGAAATCCCTATTATTTTGAATGGAGTTAAGAACCCACCTACAATAAGTAAGTCTTCGTTCAGCGTCACCTGGACATAAACCTTGAACAGGTTGAAAATGATATGGGCGTCTATGATCCCGTTTTAAAACCCGGGAAATTTTACTTTGGGAAATACCAAGAGCAATAGCAGCACGTCGAGTACTTGTCGTTGGGTTCCTATTAAATTCCCGCAATATACGGTCTCTATCTCGTCCACGGTTGTTCTGTCGGCCCCCGGGTACATTTTTCAAACCCTGGTTAACAAATCGACGGTGGATACTCACAAAAACGGAATGATGAGGTTGTCGTCTATTTTGAAATCTTCGATACTCCCTAGCTGCGTATCTTGAATTCCCATTTGCGAACCCATAAATAAAATGAATGTCGGCTTGTTCGCTATTTGTAAATGTAAACGGCATGTTACACTAATTAAAATCTGGCAAATCACATAAAATAACTTTTTAATCTTAAAAATAATAATTAATAACAGTGAAAATATTCAAGATGAAGCAAAATTGTTTGTAGATAAACTTGTAATACGTCAAACTGTCGTTTCAAAATATGACATAATGCTTACTTGTTTTCCAAGGAGTATAATATTTTGTTGCAATTATTACGTACAGTTACAAATACGCTAGTTTTAAATGGAAATTATTTAGCAAACAACAACAAAAATTGAAACAGAAATTGGTACATGCACAAGTTTAATAAAACTTAAAGGAAATTTTTAAGACAATAATCTATTGTATTGTAAGTACATTTGTAATTTAACAGATTTCAACATATGTATAAAAGTATTGTATTTGAGTAAGGCTTGATATAACAAATATTTATTTTGACTACATTGGAAAAAGATAAAGAATAAGAGATTTCGGCTTTTTAGAATCCTTAACACACCATATTTAGGTAGGTTTCGTTGAAAGAATTAAATATTTAGCCGATAATTATTATTGCTAATAAATAAATTACTTAATTTAGTACCACATCAAACACTAAAAATCAAAATAACTAGGAACCGCACAGGAATTTCGAAACGGAAGAAGGGACATTATTTTTGTTAAACTGTATGTAGATAATGAAAATAACAGTTTTTTTTTAAATAGTCTTTGGCGTAGATGTTCTGTTTACGAAAGGGGTGGAGCACCCCTTCCACCCCGCCACTGTGCAAGTTTTTGAACATTCTTACTGCTTGTTTTATGCGCCTTAATTAATAGGCATTATCCCCCAAACATGAAAAAATCTAAGCGTTCGTTTATAAGTCATAAAGAAAATTCGAGAAAAAAAATATAATAACGACATTACACTGTCAGAGAAACAACGGCCAATATCTCTAAAACTGTCGTAGTTAGAGCAAAATTACAGGAGATCAAAATTGTTACTAAGGGGCCGTTATTTTAGAAATATGTATCAGATAATGTCAGTGGCGTACGAAAAAAAAGTTCCATTATGCAGAATATCCGAAGTACCCGAAAAAAGTAACATCCACTATAGTATTTTCGACAGGAACAATACAACATGTTGATCCTATGCAGGTTAAGATATGTGTAAAATATTTAGTGAATATATCATTCCGTTCAGAAAATATTACACATTAATGTAAAAAAAAAATGAAACTTTAACACCTTGTATCTTCCTTAGGAAGCTAGATCGGCCATATATTTATAGGCACTTTTCTTTTTAAAAACGTGCGTTCTATCCCCTGTTAAAGTTTGTCTACAAAAAACTGACTCACCCTGTATATATATATATATATATATATATATATATATATATATATATATATATATATATATATATATATATATATATATATATATATATATATATATATATATATATATATATATATATATATATATATATATATATATATATATATATATTCAATATTAATAATAAAGGTCTCATACTTTTTAGACCTTTATCTTACAGATTAAGTAGTATGACGATTACCTGAAAGCCCACAGCGATTTGTGAGCTTATATTCATCATCTAAATAGGTAACACATTCATTTCTCAAGCTCCAGATTTTTTGGTCGATCCGTTACTTATTAATCAACTTTTTTGATAAACAAAATAAGTCACTCTTTTTATTAAAAAGCATTAGGCAGCAATTGGCTATTTAAAAAAAATATAATTCGTATTCGTATGGTATTTTTTTTTATCAGGTTGTTGATGAAGGGAACTTTAATCATGTAACGCAATTTTTTTCATTTTCTTTATACTACTCTTGAAAAAAGTGTTTATTGCGAGGTTTATTGTTATATTTCGTATCAGCCATTGGAATATAATATATATATGTGCTAGCCACGAAGCACTGAATTGTGGTGTTAGCACAGACATTTTCTGAGCACTTATCGTCCAGGGAAACTACTTATCGTCCAGGGTGGTGACAAATCGACCAATAAGAAATTTTTATAACTTAATTTCAGGAGAACTTTCTCTAAGAGTTTTGGATTATGAGCAGACTTGAAACCTTGTGGGTTTTTTTTAAATAGACAAAACATGTGCAAAGTTCACTTTGACTATATTAAACTCGAATTTAATCTGAAAATATACATCTCATAAGAATGTCACAAGAGATAAAAGTTGCTTATTCACAAATTTTCTATAAAAATATGCAATTCCAAGACTCGAGGTTCATTGGCATAGTGTAGTACAAGAACAGGAAATGAGAATAACTTATGACAAACTTAATATTTTACTTCAGTCCATAAAACATAATTGTACCTATGTTATTCTGTGTAGGTATTTTATGTTATTCTATGTTATGTAAACGATGGTTGAAAGTTGTAGTAGTTCACTATGCAGGGCACACAAGTGCTTAATATTGATTGTGATGATTGGCTCTTGCAAAAAATTTATTTTGCAAGCTACTGTCTTAACCGACATACGACAAACTTATGCCCATTTGCACCGTATTAAAGACAGGATTTAATTTAAAGCTAGGATTGATTATATTATTATACATATTTGTAATAAAATAAAAAAAAAATTGATTCCTTCATTACAATTTTCTATATACAAAAAAGTTACAAAAACGCAGCGCCGTCGTCTGAGAGACTACAGTTGAACTAAGACGTGCTATAACTTCTAACAAAATATTGCAACCTCGTCACAAATATGGTACCTACCAGGCTCCAATAGAGAGCATGACACCGGACCAATTAAGAGTTAAGACAGGATTTCTTAAAGCCTCCAAAATGGGTGGCTCAACAGTGAATTTTAACGATGAGACTTAACCTAAAATCGTGAGGTTTTGACACACGTGGCATTGTAAGTATGTAATGTAAAAAAAAATACGGATTATTTTGAATGGAATGATATTAGTGATTTATCTTTTTCATAATCTTATAAAATAAATATCTTAAGTATAGTACTTATTATAATTAATATATTTGATATCTGCTAAGACTCCACCTGTTATAATGCGCTGCTGCCATTCTTGAGTCACCTGCTGTCTGTTTTACTATATTCTTCCTGCTTTTCCATAATTTGCTTATCGGTTCTATGCATATGTGTAGGGCAGCTGTTTTATTCTCGATAATATGCTTGTATTTGGCTATTAAATCATGCACCATTTGGTTACTTTACATGTGGTGCAAAACTATTTGTTTTAACTCTTTCAAGCACAAAAGTTTCCTGGAAAACAAATGTACCTGCAGAAGGTTATCATTTTAACACAAATGTGACCCTAGGTTCGTTCATAAATTGTTTTGTATATTAAATAACTGTATTTTGACACAGTTTATTTTTAACTATTAAAATTAATATCTTAATAATTTATATATATATATATATATATATATATATATATATATATATATATATATATATATATATATATATATATATATATATATTTTTTTTTTTTTTTTGGAGGGTTTATCTTGGGATAGTAGCAATAAAACGACTGATTAGGTTACTTGACGTTTCGGTCCGAAACGGTCAAAAAAAAAGAAAGGGACCGAAACGTCAAGTAACCTAATCCGTCGTTTTATTGCTACTATCCCAAGATAAACCCTCCAAAAAAAATATATAAAGATAGCAAAGAAATTAGAAGATAAAAATATATATATATATATATATATATATATATATATATATATATATATATATATATATATATATATATATACATATATATATATATACATATATATATATATATATATATATATATATATATATATATATATATATATATATATATATACATATATATATATATATATATATATATATATATATATATATATATATATATATATATATATATATATATATACATATATATATATATATATATATATATATATATATATATATATATATATATATATATATATATATATATATATATATATAATATGTGTACCACATATTTAATATTGTTTTTAAATTAAATTTCAATATATTTTAATAATATAGGTATACAAATATAATTTTTTTAATATATATATATATATATATATATATATATATATATATATATATATATATATATATATATATATATATATATATATATATATATACATATACATATACATATATATATATATATATATATATATATATATATATATATATATATATATATATATATATATATATATATATATATATATAATATATTTCAATATATTTTAATAATATAGGTATACAAATATAATTTTTTTAATATATATATATATATATATATATATATATATATATACATATATATATATATATATATATATATATATATATATATATATATATATATATATATATATATATATATATATATATATATACATAAATATATATATATATATATATATATATATATATATATATATATATATATATATATATATATATATATATATATATATATATATATATATACATATATATATATATATATATATATATATATATATATATATATATATATATATATATATATATATATATATATATATATATATATATATATATATATATATATATATATATATATATATATTAAAAAAATTATATTTGTATACCTATATTATTAAAATATATTGAAATTTAATTTAAAAACAATATTAAATATGTGGTACACCTAATGCACCAGGTACATAACATGTACTATCATGCTTGAAAGAGTTAAGTCCAACTTAAAATTAAATTCAGGATTTTTTAAGTTGGGATTTAGGTAAAAAGGGTGCAATTGGGCATTAATATTTTACTGTAATTTATACAACATATTATATTATATGTTATTTCTATGTCAATGATCTTATTGAGTGCACTTATAGCAAATAACTAAGTGTACTGACATTAAATTTTATGTTTTAGCCACAATAAAACATTTATGTAATTAAGAAAGCTGCATGATTTCTACCAGATTCTAAAATCAATCATATATGAATTAGGTATAGTCGGCGCCTTAGAAATCGTGACACATAATATTTAATGTTGAAATTTGTGCAATTATTATTATTGATATTGGCATCTTTAAGTCGTTGTAGTATTCTTACCAGTTACTTCATTAATGTTAGTTTCTGTCAAATTTGACAAAAACGAATTCTGACAACAATGAAAGCCATAGCAACTGCAAATTCTCTGCTTATATGACAGGGTAAAACTAAAATAGTATCATAGGACTTGTTATCAAAAAACAGTTTTTACGGTTATTGACTGCACCTGCAATTGTATTTAGGCAATAGGTTTAGGTTATAATCTTTATAAATTAAAAATTATTTACAGGGTACATATTGAGAACTATACGGACTTTACATAATATTTATATGACATGTTGAGTAGATAATTTTATTAATAAATAATGTTTTCAGTAAAATGATTCAGAGTGAGAATATACAAGGTGTCTATGTGATTCCGTCCAAAGAGAATTCACTTAGTAAGCACTGTTAAAAAAATTATATGTTATTATTTCTTATTTCTTTTATTTTCAGTATGGTTTGGAGTAATTTTTGTTAGACATGGGCCTTATGAAGATGGAATATTTCGATTTAATATAGTTTTAGATGAGAATTTTCCTGATAGTGGACATCCAGTAAGGATATACTTCTTAATATAATTTCAATTGTTATATAACTTGCATAGGTTTGAGTAAAACCTCTCATTGATATTTCATTTGTTTGCTTATGAAGATTAATAATAACACTGACCAATCCTGCAACGGTCGACCGTAGCCAGAGATCATGTATTGGAATGTACAGGATCAGAACATCAGACTTTTTTTTGGCATTCAGCGAAAGCTGTGCCCTCCAGCTAGAGTAAAGAGATTTTAGGAAATTTTTTAGCTCCTAGTGGTAGGTCAAATTGGGCTACTGCATCTAGTCTTGCTATAATTTATGTTTACTCTGATCATTAATGATATTTTTGGAAGAATTATTTGAATAATGCTGTATCTGTTAATATTGTCAATAGAAATAGAAATCTAATGTTTTCAGTTAAACAGATTTTCTTTAGATATTTTAATTGTTACAAGTATTTTTTTTTTAAAAGAATCACATACATAAACAAATGAATTGTCTATGAGATGCGTAATCAATACTAATAATAATAGTTATATAATGTATGTGGAAAGTTTTTATCTGTGGTTGTTGTTTTAGTGATTGTTATCATTTAATACTTTATCTAGAACTAGAGTTTGCACTTTGTTCCATCACTAGTTTGTTAAGGTACTAATTTAGATTAGGCGAAAAATAGTAATCACAGTGGTTCATTGACCAGACCACTAATAATTGTAATTACATAATAAGTTTGCTTCAAAAGTGATTCAAAATGTTAATTAAATCAATTAGATCAAAATGTAAGAATTATATCAAATGATTTTTTAAGTATGCAATCTCCATCATTATTTGATCTCCTGAAATAGGTTTAGAAATGGAATGTCACACTACATGGGGTGGGTCAAAGTTTGTAAAACAAGCAGCTTCTCAATTTACCCGTGGGGATTTGGGATCCCTTAATTTACCCTAAAAAATCAATAAATTCTGATGCATTTGGGAAGGTCCATGGAGGCACTATGCTTTGCTACATTTTGTAAAAAGCTTGGTAACAAAAGTTCATAAGTTTGCTCTTAAAAATTTGGGAATAAGTTACTTATAATCACTTAAAGGTCAAGAAACCAAGAAAGGTTGCCTATAAAAAAATTGACTGAGTTTGAAAGTTATGTAGGTTGCGTATCTCTTATGTTAAAATGCATATATGGATCCCTTTTGGGGTTTCAGAATTCCTAAACCTTTTACACGATTCTACTTTTTACAACCTATTATACTCTTATACACGATTCATTTCGTCATTTACGAGTAATTTTTTTAATACATTTGGAACTTCTCATTGTACCTGTGTAAAAATGAAAATGGCTGGTATACACATTTCTCTGATATATTAACTCAAATTATCAACATTCCAATCACTTTTGAAGTATATTTAAGTTGGCTCCTGGTTTATTATATTCAAACTTTCAGGGCCTATGTTAGATATTTTTTCTACTACTTTTACCAAGAATCCTCTAGACTTATACGGCACAAAAGCCTCCTCGCGATCATGTGTTTCACTTCATCACTTTATGCGTCACTTTTAACATAATTATATGTAGGTAGCGATATTTCTTAAGCCTTTTGTGAAATTGCCTTTGTTACTTAAGAGTTGGCTGTAGTTTCTTGATCATGTTTAAAGATCTACATTGGGTCTTGGGAACTCAATGTCGAATATTTATTATAATATCAACAGGTGATTGCATTTAGTCTTAGCTTAGCCTAACCTAATCCATATACAGTAGACTCTCGATTATCCGCAATAATGTGGACCAGACCGATTTCGGATAATCGAAATTTCGAATTATTGCGGAGATTGAGGAAAATCATTAACATGGTGTATTATATTTGTTTAAGGAGCATTTATTAAATATCAATTGAAATGCATACATATTAAACAACAAAACAAATATATTATGAATATGTATTTAAATACATAGGAAAAAGTAACTACATAATATGTACTTTTATAGATGTATGTAATAAATCCTAACAATACATCATATGTAATACATATGTACGGGATAAATGATATATAATAAAATAATACATATGTAATCTGCATTCTATAATGGTAATACATATTCATAAATTCAAGAAAGAGGTAATTGGTAATTGTTTCGTATTTTGGCCACAATGGCCCTCCATCTTTTGAGGAGAAGCACATCAGTAGATGTCGCATTAGGCTGTTGTTCCACATAGAGCAGAGCGGTTTCAAATGCATCCATTGCAGCGGAATGTGAAATTTTGAGTGATATTTTGACTGTGCCTTCCTCGTTGCTACTAAAATCTGCTTCTTCACTTTCACCACGGTGTTATTGCTTCCCAGAAGAAGCAAAAAATATTTACATACATATTTCATAAATTTCTGATAATGCGGAGGCATAGCGAAAATCATTTCGGATAATCCGGTTCATATGTTGTTTCGGATAATGGGGAGTTCCCATAATCGGGAGTTTACTGTAGGTACTTAGCGCAAACTAACTTTAAGCAAAACTTTTCAATGATCAAAACAAAAATGTTTTCATACTTCCTTGATCACCTTTTTTGTTAAACAGACAAGGTAAGGTATTTAAGGTGGTATTACGAACAACTGTAGTATTCTCTCTAGTCAACCACGGTTTGACCTGTGGAGTAAGCATAGTGAAATCCCCATAATCGAATTTTCAACGCACCTAAACTGCTTGACTTTGACTTTCTTGACAATGATGCTAAAACATTGATATCTCATAAATATCTGACACAGTTCAACTTCAGGGGGTGTTAGGGGTAGTTTGTTCGGAGGTTCTGCTCTAACACTCGACCCACTCCTTACACTACCTTTCCTTGAATTTTTCAAAAAATTATCTGACCGCATCTATTGATGAAAATATGTTTCACTTCATCTAGAACTATCTAGCTAGTAGTAGAAAATGTACTCAAAATCTGTAAAATTATATTATATTGATGAATTTTGTCAAAAAAAAAGGTCAGGACCAGAAAAGAATGTCATAAGTGATCCTCGCATGTAGGGAATAAAATGCTTAATACGACATGTAAGTCTTAAGTTAATCATAAGTTTTGGTTTGGTTTTACCTATTTGGAAAATTTATTTTTTCTAGAAACGTCAGTAAAAGTATAACTTTAATAATGCAATAAAATGTTTTTAAAGGTAGCTCTAAGTATTATTGTGTATCTACCAAATTTTAAAAGGTGTTTTGTATTTTGTTTCAGAAAGTGTGCTTTCAATCTGAAGTATTTCATCCTGTGATAGATCCCGTAGATAATGAAGTCAATCTTTTATATGCTTTTCCTAAATGGAATAAACATGAACAACATTTATGGCAAGTTTTAAAATATATTCATTGGATTTTCCATAATGTCAGTGGCAGTGCCGCACATGCTGTTAATAAGGAAGCTGCGGAAATGTAAGCATGTATTTATAATTACATGATTCAGTAACAAGTCGTGGATATATATATATATATATATATATATATATATATATATATATATATATATATATATATATATATATATATATATATATATATATATATATATATATATATATATATATTTAGCTGTTGTTGGTTATACATAGTTTTGATATATATATTATATAATTTAATATAATTTTGATTCCTAGGTGCAAAATCAAGCAAAATGAATTTAATGCCAAGGCATGGGAACTAGTAAAATTGAGCAAGGATCACTTATATGACGAACCATCTAGTGAAGACAAACATTATATAATTTTTGAGCCGTATGTGCCAGAGCTACATGATCAAATAAAAGCCTCTATGATTACTTTTAATGAAGAACCAATTAGTAAGCTGGGACATTCATGGGTTTTGCCAGGTAGTTATAAATCATTGACTAGACCAACAACACCACCGTCCGAAAACGAATCATGACATATATTTATAAATTTACTATTTTTATTACTATAAGATGTATATATTAAGTACCGTTTTATACTACTTAATTATTGTTATAGAGTTTGCGCGATTTAAATTTTTAAAATTTGGTTATGAAGTATAGAGTTGCACTTTATTTACACAATAAAATATAACAAGAGCTAATTGACTTATTTATGTATGTAAAATATTACATTATACATTTGAAATAAAGGATGTTTTAATATATAGTTTTTATACCACTAAAACACTATATAAAATATAAATATGTATTTTTATTAATTTACTCGTTTTTAGCATCAGCTATTAAATTTCTCTCCTTCAAATCTCTTTCAAAATACTACTCAAATTACTTGAAAACAATAATGCACAGGGAACTGATCTTCAATTTCAAAAGTTTAACTTTTAACTTAGCCAACTCTTGTTATGGCAAGCAACAGTTAATACGAAAAACACCACATTCCACTCGACCATCATATTGTGTGCCTAGTAAGTAGTAAGTACACTTAGTTCAGTTTATATTGTTTTCATATCGCAGCGAGCTTAAAGATGAAAA
The DNA here is from genome assembly GCA_964058915.1 of Tetropium fuscum. Lineage (NCBI taxonomy): Eukaryota > Metazoa > Arthropoda > Insecta > Coleoptera > Cerambycidae > Tetropium > Tetropium fuscum. Next base: position 12,423 of record CAXKVY010007421.1, on the reverse strand, counting down.
ATTAAAATTATCAAAACATGGCCTTGAAAAAATTCTGTTTTTGTAATTATAAAAACGAATTTTCTTCTTAAACTACTTCAATCCCTTCCCAAGAACACTATCTTTGGGTGTGATTTAATCAAGAACCAAATTATTCCCTTTACAGCCACAAGATAATGTAGTTCGCTTCCAGAATAACTAATCTTTCACCAAACTGTGCACACCAAGCTATTTCAATACAAATATCTGTTTATTAATTTACGATCACCACTAAATATGAGCTTCCATAAGATTTATACAGGGTGAGTCAGTTTTTTGTAGACAAACTTTAACAGGGGATAGAACGCACGTTTTTAAAAAGAAAAGTGCCTATAAAGATATGACCGATTTAGCTTCCTAAGGAAGATACAGGGTGTTAAAATTTAATTTTTTTTTACATTAATGTGTAATATTTTCTGAACGGAATGATATATTCACTAAATATTTTACACATATCTTAACCTGCATAGGATCAACATGTTGTATTGTTCCTGTCGAAAATACTATAGTGGATGTTACTTTTTTCGGGTACTTCGACTATTCTGCATAATAGAACTTTTTTTTCGTACGCCACTGACATTATCTGATACATATTTCTAAAATAACGGCCCCTTAGTAACAATTTTGATCTCTTGTAATTTTGCTCTAACTATGACAGTTTTCGAGATATTGGACGTTGTTTCTCTGACAGTGTAATGTCGTTATTATAATTTTTTTTTCTCGAATTTTCTTTATGACTTATAAACGAACGCTTAGATTTTTTCATGTTTGGGGGATAATGCCTATTAATTAAGGCGCATAAAACAAGCGGTAAGAATGTTCAAAATCTTGCACAGTGGCGGGGTGGAAGGGGTGCTCCACCCCTTTCGTAAACAGAACTTCTACGCCAAAGACTATTTAAAAAAAACTGTTATTTTCATTATCTACATACAGTTTAACAAAAATAATGTCCCTTCTTCTGTTTCGAAATTCCTGTGCGTTTCCTAGTTATTTTGATTTTTAGTGTTTGATGTGGTACTAAATTAAGTAATTTATTTATTAGCAATAATAATTATCGGCTAAATATTTAATTCTTTCAACGAAACCTATCTAAATATGGTTTGTTAAGGATTCTAAAAAGCCGAAATCTCTTTATCTCTTTCCAAGTAATTACAATTACAAAAAAAAACATTAGATGAGCATTGATGTTAATGTTTATGGAGATATAAACATTTTTGAATTTATAGCAATATTTAATTAACAATAATAATTGTGGAATAAATAACAATTGTTAGCAATAATGATTTATAAATAACAATTAGAAGAATTAATAACAATAACACTAGTACCTACATACATAAAATTAGATACTTTGTTCAAAATGTAAACCGTTCTTCTCAATACACATTTCACTGCGACGTATCATAGAACGTCTTAAGTTAACTAAATCATGCACCCTTATTTCATTGCAAGCATCTCTAATGCGATTTTGAAGTTCCTCAAGTGTATTAACCGGATTGGTATACACTATTTCCTTAATGAATCCCCACACAAAAAAGTCAAGTGGTGTTAAATCGGGGGATCTGGGAGGCCACTAACTATCCCTGGATAGTTATTGTTTAGCCAATTTCTTACATTTCTGCCATAATGGGCCGGGCACCCATCAAGTTGAATCCAAGACTGTCTTCTTAAATTCAAAGGAATGACTTCCCATATATTACCATGGTGTTCTTCTAAAAATTGTAGGAAATTTTCTGAATTTACACGTTGTGTCAAGAAATAAGGTCCAAACACGTGGTTGCCGTAAATTCCAATCCAGACATTTGTACTAAATTCATGTTGAAAACTTCGTGGTCGAATGGCATGTGGGTTTTCATGTGCCCATACATGCAGATTGTGAAAATTTACTATACCACGACGAGTAAAACAAGATTCATCAGTCCACAGTATATTGGATAAGAAATCCCTATTATTTTGAATGGAGTTAAGAACCCACCTACAATAAGTAAGTCTTCGTTCAGCGTCACCTGGACATAAACCTTGAACAGGTTGAAAATGATATGGGGGTCTGTGATCCCGTTTTAAAACCCGGGAAATTTTACTTTGGGAAATACCAAGAGCAATAGCAGCACGTCGAGTACTTGTTGTTGGGTTCCTATTAAATTCCCGCAATATACGGTCTCTATCTCGTCCACGGTTGTTCTGTCGGCCCCCGGGTACATTTTTCAAACCCTGGTTAACAAATCGACGGTGGATACTCACAAAAACGGAATGATGAGGTTGTCGTCTATTTTGAAATCTTCTTCGATACTCCCTAGCTGCGTATCTTGAATTCCCATTTGCGAACCCATAAATAAAATGAATGTCGGCTTGTTCGCTATTTGTAAATGTAAACGGCATGTTACACTAATTAAAATCTGGCAAATCACATAAAATAACTTTTTAATCTTAAAAATAATAATTAATAACAGTGAAAATATTCAAGATGAAGCAAAATTGTTTGTAGATAAACTTGTAATACGTCAAACTGTCGTTTCAAAATATGACATAATGCTTACTTGTTTTCCAAGGAGTATAATATTTTGTTGCAATTATTACGTACAGTTACAAATACGCTAGTTTTAAATGGAAATTATTTAGCAAACAACAACAAAAATTGAAACAGAAATTGGTACATGCACAAGTTTAATAAAACTTAAAGGAAATTTTTAAGACTTTTGGCAACTGCACAATAATCTATTGTATTGTAAGTACATTTGTAATTTAACAGATTTCAACATATAAAAGTATTGTATTTGAGTAAGGCTTGATATAACAAATATTTATTTTGACTACATTGGAAAAAGATAAAGAATAAGAGATTTCGGCTTTTTAGAATCCTTAACACACCATATTTAGGTAGGTTTCGTTGAAAGATTTTTGTTAAACTGTATGTAGATAATGAAAATAACAGTTTTTTTTTAAATAGTCTTTGGCGTAGATGTTCTGTTTACGAAAGGGGTGGAGCACCCCTTCCACCCCGCCACTGTGCAAGTTTTTGAACATTCTTACCGCTTGTTTTATGCGCCTTAATTAATAGGCATTATTCCCCAAACATGAAAAAATCTAAGCGTTCGTTTATAAGTCATAAAGAAAATTCGAGAAAAAAAATATAATAACGACATTACACTGTCAGAGAAACAACGGCCAATATCTCTAAAACTGTCGTAGTTAGAGCAAAATTACAAGAGATCAAAATTGTTACTAAGGGGCCGTTATTTTAGAAATATGTATCAGAAAATGTCAGTGGCGTACGAAAAAAAAGTTCCATTATGCAGAATATCCGAAGTACCCGAAAAAAGTAACATCCACTATAGTATTTTCGACAGGAACAATACAACATGTTGATCCTATGCAGGTTAAGATATGTGTAAAATATTTAGTGAATATATCATTCCGTTCAGAAAATATTACACATTAATGTAAAAAAAAATGTAACTTTAACACCTTGTATCTTCCTTAGGAAGCTAGTTCGGCCATATATTTATAGGCACTATTCTTTTTAAAAACGTGTGTTCTATCCCCTGTTAAAGTTTGTCTACAAAAAACTGACTCACCCTGTATATTATATTACATATAACTATATATATATATATAATATTTATAGTTATAGTTATTGTATTATGTTATTGGTATTTAAAATATAACCTCGTTATGAAATGTAATGAAGATTTTAATTGCATTTTTGACGTTACGAAAAGTCACATTTTTACTGTCACAAAAATAAAAAGAGTAAAATCCAAAAGAAACAGAACAGAAACATATACAAATATAAATAAATACATATAAGAATAAATTAACCAAACTACCTATAGCAACAAAACAAAATTACCATGGGCATAAGTTAGAGGAAAAATTGTAAACAGACGAAGAAATTCAAGATGGAGGCAGTTGTTATACATCAGAACCTCTCCATTAGAAGTGTTTCCAAAAACATAGACATTTCTAAATCTTTGGCAGTCATAGTGAATAAATATGAAAATCTGATGAAAATTTTAATCATATTAAAAAACACATAAATTTGACTAGTGCAGTATTAATTTGATTCGTATGGTTTATAACTACTATATATGACGTAGGTAACTCAACTTTCGAGATTTGGATACGTATTTTAGTTTATTTATGATTACTTTGGTTTATTTTTGACAGCTTCATTATACCAATTTCTTTCCAACTTATAAGTTTTACCTTCAATTACAAATTGCGTTGGTGGATTGGCTTCTCCTTCATCAAATATGAAAGATTTGCTGAAATCAATAGCAAGTTTGGATCTTATTAGGCCAACAGACCCAACTTTTTCTGGTGCTGGATGATATACTCTACCAGTTTCTGGTAACATAAAAATTTTCTCTGGCTGAAATTTTAGTGTCAACAAATCTCCTGCATGATTATAAGCTAAGTGCAATTCTTCTTGATTCTTTAATTGTTTTTTCATAACATGGGTAAATACAATAGGGTAATCATCGCATCTAACAAAATTTCTTTCTTTGCCACAAAGCGAAATGTATGGAAACTCCTTGTATCTTCCAGTTGTATTAATTCTTAATTGGTTAAAAATGAACCTCAAAAATTTCTTTTCTTTAAAGCAGGATGTGAAATTTTTCATTCGGGCATCATCTAGAAATAACTGTTTTAAATAAATATCATTTATTGAACATTAATAAAAGGAGGAATTTATAGTTATATTAGCAAATAATACGGTAAGGGGTGGTAGCATAGCCTCCCTATACCGAGATAGCCGTGCTCAGAGAAACGCAGCAATATAGCTAGGGGTAAACTAGTTTCTCGCCAGGTACCGTTCCGACGTAAACAAAGTAGTTTCGCGCCGGTTTATTTCGGTTAAAGTGTAGTGAAAATCAGTTCAGTATTAATTTAATGTTTTTTAAATCGCATGAAATACCGGACATTCATTTAATCCCGAAACCCACGTGACATAATTATTACATTGAAAAACTTCAGACACGCCCGTGAATTGGCCATGAAATCTATGAATTGACATTTCATAGGGACTTTTATTTAATTATTTACATGTTAACTTCTTAAATACCAGCTTATAGAATTTAATTCACTATATAGTAAACAGAAATAAACTGATCACGTAGGTTTCGGGATTAAATGAAAGCCCGGTGTACATGGGATATAAAACGTGAATGTTACCCACAAAAATTGGTAAATGCGGCTTCGCAAAAGATGAACAAAACTTAACCTCAGTCTTTAATAACACCTGGTTTGGTTGTTTTAGCATTTAGGCTGTACTGTACTAATTATGATTACCTATATGCTATTTATATATCCCTGTCTTTCACATGAATCTGATTCTGATTGTATTCAGTTTATTTATTCCATATCAGATAGATACCTACATAAATTCAAGTGCTTAAAGCTAAAGTTTTTTAAGTAAATTTTAAATATAACGATGAATTTAACGAACGATTATTTACTAGAATAATCTGGGTGCAAAAGCAGCTATAATTTAAATTTTAACATGTACAAACTAAACGAGGTATAAGTAAGTGTACTTAAATATTAGTAACTTATTACTGTATTTAAATTCCCAAAAAAATTTCGTAAAAAAAATGTATAAAAGGGATCTACCATTGTTATATCACAATTATGTGGTTATATTATATTATATATTGCCTATATGTCTTACCATTCCTTGATGATCTATATAATAAAAATATTCCCTTATTTTTGGCTCAGGTTCTTGACCTTGTATGTAGGAAATATTTCTGGTTAAGTATTTCTGCGTAAATTTTAAATTCAGACAATCCAACAGCGATTTTCCTAGTTTCATTTTTAATACTCAACGTTGACTGAACGATCCTCCAAGCCACCATCCTAAAGAGAGTATATGGTATTACCAGTGTTGCCACAGGTTTATGAGGTTTAGAGTTTAGACAGGAATGGTTTAGACATGAAGGCCCGGTGCACACACACAACGGTATGTCAGCGCGCAGGCGACTGTGACGTCAGGTGCGAGCACAGCCAGACATTTTCAGTTACTTTACTCCGTAGCACAGTATACACAGTGTCTCGTACCCAAGGATTTTTAACTGTATAGGATTGCTCGTTCCCTATGTTTCAATGTAAGCTCATTTGAGTGACTTTCTCTCTCTACATTATATGGATCCTTGTCTACGACGAGCTGTCAGTAACTGTCATTTTTAATAGGTACTTCAAACTTGTGTTTATATTGTGTGGATAATTGCATAGTGTAGTGATTTGAAGGTTTTTTATTGATTAGTTTGCGATTAATGGACTATTTATTGTTGTTTTAAAATAAATACTATTCTGTAATCAGTGGTCCTGCATACATTTCACAAAATGCCAGGCACTAGATGTGCAGTTTCTGGTTGCCTTATTTCGACTAAGGCAAAAGGAGAAATAATTGTTTATCACATTTTTCCTAAGGGGCAAGATTTGGTTCCCACAACACTCATAGAAGAATGGGTACGACGTTGTTCAAGAGGCGACAAAATTAATCCTAATACAAGTCAAATTTGTTCCGAACATTTTACTAGCAACGATTATGATAGAGCTCTGCAAAATGAATTATTAGGTAAGTACCATTCTCCAAAGAATGTGTTCCTAAAATCATTTTTATAATTATTGCAGTTCTGCCTGTTCGTTAAATTTTTAAGAAAATTGCTGTTCCTACTAAATATTTACTATTTTTTTATCTTTATTTAAAATCAGTACTAAATCTGCAAGAGATGAAACATCTCATAAAATATTGAATTTTTATTAGGATTTTTTTAATTAGGATTGTATGCATATTATATTATGTGTTGGTCTGAGTATATGTCAAGATTTATATTCATATATTTGTAATACTTTTAAATATAGAAGTACTTTAAATTGTCATTACTTTTAATTTGGTTCCTAATATTCCTTGACCCGTTTATAATCTGCTAAGAGAAAGACGGGTAGAATAATTTTTTTTGTACGATATTTTTTTATACATTACATAACAAATTCTAAATTTATTGCACAACAATAGTACTGTAAATTAGAAACCAGTAAAACCTGTTAAATAATTATGCATTAAGTAATTAATACATAATTAATTAACACCGGCTCTGCAGGTCGGATGACTGACAAGCTTTCCACTCGTGCAGAATATGCCAAACTTTTTAGAAAATATACTATTCTGCAACAGTCCATATGTGTCAGCAGCGACCAAGGATTATTCCTCTTTGTTTATTTCAAGGGGAATATTTTCACAATGAATCAACACTTGCATTCATTAGTACTAAGTACTATTATTAATTTACAGTTTAATTTAAAAAAATATAGTATATGAAAATACCTCGCAGGTTTTGCACACATATATCAAATTTAAGTGACAAATAAATGTCGGGTATTGGATCTGTAGTCTTCATGTACTTGTCAATCGTCTATCTACCAGACACACTGGTTGCACTGCGACAATACCTCTTGTCACTTATTAGCCCTGTTGACCTGTAGAGATATACCTATTAAGTGAAAATATAGGTACTTTCTATAAAAAAATGCTCCCACAAGAAAAAAAAAACTTCATCAAAAACAATTGAATCAAACAAAATGAGGTTATTTTAATACTTAAGAATGAAAGCCATTTCTATATAAGTTACAAGATGTATACAGAAATTTATTTCATTTTATTAAAACTGAAAACTTTGTTAATCCGAAAAATTTTTTACCGGGTTAAACATAATAGGGAAACACTCGATTTATATCAATGCGGGAGAAGAAACGTGACTTACAAGAAGCCGTGACGTAGCCGCAAGACCCGTACCATGTGATACTAGTGGATAAATTTTATCGAGCAATCCTATACAGTAAAAATCCTTGTATCGTACCCACTACCCAGAGACATTTTGAATATGTCTCTGATCGTACCTATGTATCGTGCTCTCTCTCTTTCTCGCAAAAACGCACCTACTTAAAGCACAGCTTACTGCTTAGGTATACAGTATATAAACTGTGCTTAAAGACGTACACGTATGTAATACATGCGCAAAACCGACCAATTTTGGCGGCAGTCTGACATACTAGATGGGTTAGACGTGACGATAGTCCTTAAGATGCAACTATCGAGATTATCGATAGTTACTTGTATAAACTGTCGGACTATCGATATAGTCCCCTAATAACCGGTATTATCAAATTTTAAATAAAAATTTAGCTAACATATATTCTCGATTCATATGCCCAAATATTTAACTAAATCTCAAATTTGACAAGGTTAATGGTGTTTATAAATTATGTTGGTAGTACATTTTCTTGAAGTTAATAAAACTCTTTTACTATTATCGGTGTTATCACTTACCAAGATCGATTAATAATCGATAAGTTGCCTCGTAACTTACAATCCGACCTCGCGACCTAATCTTTGTATAAATACCTATTGCTAATATAATTTATCATACTGTCCTATCAAAAGTCTCAAAATATAATCATATAATGTTATTAAATAGTATTTACACATAAAAATCACCAAATAACTCGGAAAAACGCTGAGAAACTTGAAAATAAACTGTCAGATGTCTGCCAATGCCAAAATACAAAGATGACATCATATTTCCCCCTGCCGGATCCCACCGCAAATGTTACGGGGCAACCTATCTAATTTAATCGATCTTGATCACTTACCACTATGCATATGTTAGAGATAATTAAAAAATCCACAGACTATTGATATTATCGATAAACTACCGATATTATGGTCACACTTATGACATACCGTTCTCATATAGATATTAAACTGATTGTAAAAACGCAACGATTATAGACTAAACTCCTTGGTAAAAACGTACAAAATTTAGGCTAAGCTAAATCTCGCACCAGGCCATTCCAACAACGCATGCGCGAGATTTGCGCCGACCGCGAAATTAATTTGAAATAAAAGAATATATACCTATCATCGTCGCCATCATTCTGCGTGATACTTTTAGCGATTACCACGGAGTTATTAAAAAGTGCCCCCAGAATTTCGATTGCGATTTATTAAACACATTAGATAGAGCACATTAAAATTACTGTATGTATAACATTATATATATACCTATACTCCACATTATTATAAGTAGTAACCTACTTAAATTTCATCAAACATATCTAATATATAAGCAGTAATAGATATTTTATGTGTTAAAATTTTAGCATTCATCATGGATATGACGAATAAATCAGTATTCAACAAAGTATTGTAACAAAGTATTCTTTGACAGCAGCACAAGAAATAGGCACATCAAGAAAATCCTTACATTTTCTTTACAATTTTGTTGTTCTAATTTTGCTAGTTGTCGATCTAGATAAGAACTATGCAAGAACAATGATGCTTCATAATTATTAAGAAGAACTTGTACTCTGTTTTGCTTTCTAGATATATGTATATGTATGGAATTATATTTATTCGAATCAGCGTGTTTGAAGTCAACATTGTATTTAGTAGTTCATTCTGTCTGTCTGTTAAAAATATACTTAATACCCTACTCTTGTAAAACTTTATTAATGTGGTATAAAAATAGTTATCATATAAAAGTCTATTAATACCTATATATCTATTCCAACATATACCTAACTATATACTCTAGCTACTATTCTATCTATATACTCTTAGCTACTTGTGTAAATATATAACATACATATAATAATAATGTCTTTATTGAACAAATAGTTTAAAAGACAAAGAATTATATAAACATTAAAAAAGTTGTTTGGTAGCGTTCAAAGCAGTTGAGTAAAATAAGGTTGTTTTTGCTTTTATCACTATGACCATTTTGGTACTAGTTTGTTAATTTAGTATATAATATTATCGATATATACTGGCATGACAATAGCATGACCGAATGCAAATTATAAAGATTTTAATATTACATTGATCTTATTTTTATAAGGTTTTTGTTTTCCAAATTACCTACAGTGTGCAAGCTTAAACAATATTAAAGCAAAAAAGTATCAGGATTTGAGTATAAAGTGTTACAATTATAAAGGAGAGTTTGGCAATGATTTTTTTTTGTAGGTCAAAATGAAGGTCATTTATTTCCACCTAACAGATTTTAGATTTCTAAAATTAAAAATGGCAAAATAGGTATTATACCATAACGCAATTAAAAAAGGCAAAGAACTATTACAGTCGTGATAATAAATACACTACAAAAATTAGACATCCTATAAAGTCAAAGCAGTGCGGAAGGGGGTTTACATATTGAAGAAAAATGCAGACAAACTATTCTATTACCCACCAACCATTGCCATCTGTTGTGCTGACCCATTAACACGGTGGTCTTTAATCTACACGTATTTGTCACACTACGTCTTAGCTCGCTGAGCTATCGTGCCAATATGATAATGAACACGATATTGATATCTTTTACACCTACACAAAAATATACTTGAGTACCTAATACCTATGAGAAAATATAAATATTGATGGGACTATATAGAAAATTAATAGTAAGTACGTATAAAAAAACCAACAGTTTCCCACAAATACCGTAAAATGCACTTTTCTCCTAAATTATCCTATTTATTTTTAACCGTTATTCCAGATATTTCGATTTATTCAAATAACATTCCCAGCAGAATAAAACGTTAAACATAACCTCATATATTTAGCTTTAATGAACTATTCATTTTTTAAATAATGTATGAGAAAACTTTCTTCGGGTATATAAATAATAAATCATCCCATTACACACTCAAATATATTAACAGCTATGTTACACATCTATAATATTTCACAATTTCTTTTCGCGTTCCAAATAAACAAAATTTGTGATAGAACATATCGAACTATTTGCGATATAAACTAGGCTAGGCATCTTTCATTTAAATTCCTGAAAGGTGCCCGGCAAATTCGCGCATGCGCTATTGAGACTCTGTGGCTTAGCCTCAAAATTTTAGGTTAACGTATTAAAATGTCAAGTTAACTATATAATTACCATGCTGTGTAATTACTAACTGGTACGTAGTTGCACAAAACACCAACAATATATTGTAATTTATAAAATTAAATAAAAGTATTATATAGGTACTAATAAATATTCTGTGCCATTGCCTTCCTAATGGCTTTATTTATATTTTTTGTAATATTTTATAAATTGACAAACATGTAAAAGTTCTGAAATTTGTAAACGGGGTACTGAGGTACTGTTTTCATCCTTTAAGTACTGAAATGAAATCGATACGAACGTACTGGATGGGTATTAATATTAATACCTCGGAACCGGGGTCGGAGGCTAGAGTACCTACCATAAAACACTGTATATAGTATACTGATATATGTATATGTATGTTACAAGGAACACTATTACACACACTATTCTATCCACAAACACGGATACAGATTCTACAGATACGATCTACTCTTCATTTACATCATCAATTCAAGGTAAATTCATTATATATTAGATATATGGATAAATTAGGTAAGTAACTCCAGTTGAACATTGAACCCTCCAAACTCCAAACATAAATCATCTTTTCATAAACCTCCATAATTCCATAAAACACTCTCATTAAAGCATCTACACGCACATTACATGTTGTGGCTTGGACAGGCCACAATCACACGCCCGAGTATGAACTTGGTCGCCGGCGTGGCATCGGAGCATCTTAGGGCAATGGAAATCAACTATAAATAATCAATACCACGACACGTCATCTTCGACATATATTTAATATTAGAACTCGGTGGTATACATGCACTGTTTAGTTCGAACTAACTAAGTTCGGTCACCTTAATGGTTAGTCAATGGTTTGGACTAACATGCGTCAAAATAGGTCCCTTTTACTTGTCTGTATACATGACAAGTTATTACCAACTGAAGATAACCATCAACTTTTGCTTTTGTGCCTTTTGTATCGTAACGTTTCACACCTAAAAGTTGGCAACGTCCAATTTTGTTCGAATTACAAGCGAGCTAAACGTTTATATGATTACATGACGTTTATATGACTAAAAGCGCAAGCGTATATAAAGGGTCCGCCAATAAGCGCGCTCGATCTTTAAAATGAAATAAAGCAAGTTGTGTGAGAGGTATAAATGAAATTTATTTTTTGTTTGAAAGAGTATTCGAAGGCATTATGTATGGAAAATAATATCGGTCAAATGTCCACCTCGGCTTCGCTGGGTGGCGCGCATACGAGAAGTCCAATTTTCAATGACTCTGGCGCACAAATCGGGCTGTATTTCATCGATGGCGTGGCGTATGTTGACTTTGAGGGCATCAGTGTTTTGTGGTTGGTTTGCGTAGACCTGTGATTTAAGAAAACCCCACAAGAAATAGTCTAGTGGGGTTAAATCGCACGATCTCGGTGGCCAGTTGATGTCGCCTCCGCGCGAGATAACCATTCCTCCGAAGCGCTCGTGCAGAAGATCCATTGTGGCGCGCGCTG
>CAXKVY010007420.1:0-26165 GCA_964058915.1 Tetropium fuscum | reverse complement strand
AAACTATCTTTTCAATTTAAATATGCAACTTGGAAAAAGTTGGCAATAACACTTAAAGACCACCCAGAATATTAAAATAATTTACGTTGTATATCTTTTCTGCATTTGCATTACATCAAAAAATTAAAGCGATAATTACATGAACATAAAAATCGTTTAATCTCAATTGCTCGTCACTGTGCATTGCGCTTTGTCAGTCGATAAAATGTTTCTGATAAAATTTAGATGAAGATATTCTATTTCTAATATACATCTAACATCTATATAAACTTAGACCTTAGACACAGCATAAGAAATAAACAACAAGCTAACGCTGCGGTTTCCACTGATAAAAACCAATTGAAGATAATTCGTTTGAAGAGAACCCAAAATTATTCAGATAGATATTTATTTATTGATACAGTGCCGTATTAAGTAAGATCAAGAAGATCAAGATTTAATTAAAAACTTTAACTCGAGCCATTATTATTCATTGACTATATTTTATTGGATAGTAGATAGTAAGAGGTCAAACAAATATATTATTTTACATATTGAGTGTTTATATTGTATCAAAAGGGTTGATAAATAAAAATCAATTGGTAATGAACTTGTTTATTGTCTAAGATTTTTACATTTTTGACAATTATTTAAAGGTAATAATTGTTCTGGCTGTTCCTTTCTGCATCTTTCTCTTATTTCTTCCTCATTTCCTCCCTCCACTTTCGTGAATGTGATACGGATCCGGATATTACCTCTTTTAAAAATCGAAAGGATCTTATACCAGAAGAAGAACAAGAAACCAAGAAACCATCTTATACCATCTTACAAGATGGTATAAGATGGTATATGATACAAGAAACCATCTTATACCAGTTATACCAGTATCATTAGGACGTAACTAATTGTCTATTAGTTACGTCCTAATGAATGGTGTCCCATTGAGGCATTTTAATTTGTCTACCATAATAATTCTCGAGTACCTGAATGTACTTATATATCGAATATCTTATAAAACATGTTCTATTGCGAACATGTTTCATAGGATAATCTATAGAAGATTAGTAGAAAGTTTCTACTAATTGGGGTAGGTAGTTATTGATATATTTTGTTAATAATAGTTCCTAGCTTCGTGGATATGCTATACCAGAAAATTAGAAATTGTCATTTAATATTTTAATTTTAAGAAAATTGTTGCCTTATATTTATTCATTGAATACATTACTTAGAGACCATGGGTGGTATCTAACTGGTTGATATGAAACGTCTACATCTCTATAAGATTATTGTAGCCTCAACATAAAATATAAATGATTTTTTCAATGTATGTAACTACACAGATCGATATCACTACAGATATTCAGGTATTACTGGATCAGCTAGATACGTTGCAAAATCATAATTTATTGCACTCGCTACACCTGTTACATTAACTCTTGTGCATTTCAAGCTGCAACATTAGTAAATGCATAGCCGATGTAATATGTGGGACATTATGTCATAAGTAATGATTCTGCAAGGCATTTAATTTGATTTACAACGTTATTTATTGCTGAACATCCACATGCTCGTAACCCATTTTACACCCAAAAATTTCTTAACACTTCTTCCTCATTCGAAGATAGCGATCTACTTAATAACTCTTAGGCAAAAATAAGAGGTTTATGGTTAGTTTCCTTTTCACTGTCGTAACGCTTTTTCAGTAGCAGAACCTACTCACAGAACGTAACATAACAATACGGCAAATAATGCCAAACTAGCTTAGCAAAAACAATGTTTGATAATAATTGCTATAACCGGCTGGCACCTAGAAAGTAAATTTCAGCTGATTGACACACTAAATAATTATATAAATGTTGACACAACTTCTTCAGCCGCTAAATGTCAATACCGCCAATCAACTTTCCTTATGGTTACTTCGGATTACGAGTTGTACTAGCCGGACTGATTCATTATCGAAAATGCGACGGGTCTCTCTTGTTCCGTCATTTTTACCTTTTACCTACTGACTTAGTTATCAGCTCTGTCAGCTGAATTAGTTTCGTAGTATCATTGTACTTTTAACCTAACCATATACAGATATTATGTAAAAATAAACCAATGGCGTTTAAGAGCAACATAATTTTTGATTCTAAAATTATAACTGCAACTTTAGAGATATAAACTGACATAAATTATCAATAATAAATATTTTATTAGAATATATTTTATTTAGATAACATATTTTATTTAGATTTTGATAGTCTGATGACGTGATGATGTAGCATTTGATCAGTCTCCTTTGCTACGGTAGATTAAATAGATAGGTATATGTTAGAAATGGGACGTCTATTATTTTGCAACTTTAACCTTTTTTTTACAATTTCGATTAATTTAATGCTGACTGCTGATTATTACTGATTAATTTTAGTTTTATAATAATTATTCAGATCATTGTCCAGGCAAATCAGCTACACAGACATTCAGACACTGTTATATAAATATGTTCAAATTGAACAAGTTTAAAAAATAGTAAACTAGGTAGTTATTAAACTAGGTCTTGCTTGTCAAAAATAATGCCACATGAGAGTATCAATATCTATAAGTTCTTCCTATAAATGATAATAGATTTGTTTCAGAATCTTCAAACGTATCAAAATAGTCTAATAAGAGTCTAATAATTGGTATAATTGCTCCTTCATAATTTATTGCTCCCATCTCAAGATTACCTTTAACATTATATATATATATATATATATATATATATATATATATATATATATATATATATATATATATATATATATATATATATATATATATATATATATATATATATATATATATATATATATATATATATATATATATATATATATATATATATATATATATATATATATATATATATGTATCTTAAAAACTAGCAAAGTTTTAAATTGTTGTTACCTTAGAAATGTATGTTAATCCTTTTTAATTGCACAAACACAACACTATTCTCGGAAACTAGTTGCAACACGAACTACTAGATGCTGCTGGGTTCAGGTAGTGTCATCTAGAGGATATCGCCGTACTACCTCAGGAATGCTGCAATTAATCGCTGGAACTTTATTATGGGCTATCTTCACCCTAGGACCTTTAATTTTTGGTTTCTGCACTTATATTTTCTTTTTACTGGAAATTTCTTAGAAAATTGTTCTCTTTTTTATTATATTGGTACCAATCTCTTCTGAAGCTGGGGATGCTACCAAGTCTTCTCACTTCTTATTTACGAGGAAAAATGCTTAATTTGCAGTTCATTCTGCTTGTAGACTATTTCCATTGCTGTTCTTAATTATTTTCACAAACTCAAATATTTTTTACTTTAGTTTTACTATTAATTTAACAATTTTTTATAAACATTATAAGCGTGGCTGTTACTTTATCGAACGCCTTAGCTAGACTCTCCCGCATTGTTATATGTAACTACCTCCGGATATGCCGTATGGAAATTTGGACATTTGCATTTCCTGGTTACGATCCTTCTTTCTTGTTTCTATGATACAATCTGACCAATTAAATTGATGCCAATTATTTAATTTATTTAATTTTACATAATACTCTTACAATTTGACCTTCACTTGATCTAATTTTGAATTCTAAACACTATAATATAATATGATTCACTTTTTGTTGTATAACTTCGATTTATTTTCGCGGCGTCATCTCTACATTGCACTTTCCGTCGAGGTCATAAAGTCCATAAACCCTTTATTTACATTGATGCTTTCGCATTAATCTTGTAATCTCAACATAGTTTATTAATGCTCGATATTCTATAATTCTTATTGTGACTTGTCTATTGTGATTATGCTTGAGATAGATATATCTCGCAAACGAAGCAAAATTTCTACATAAGTACATTTTGTAAAACTTTTTATAGAAAATTAAAGTATCCATCGAAATGGCTTATTTAAAAATTTAAAGCATTTTTTATGTCACAAATCTTGAAACAAAAAGAAAAAAGCCAAAAATTTCGATTTTTATTTATTTTTTGCCTTAAATTTTGTTTGAGTCTGAGATAGATATAGGCATTTATTTACATAAAAAAAAGTAGACAAAAATTCCTTTAAAATGCTGGGACGAAAAATTTATTGTTAAAAATTGACTGAAATATGGCCACTTGATTATAGCTCTTTTTTTCAATTTCTTCCGAAATTTTTAATTTTTTTCTTTTTCTTGCAACATTTTCTGCACAATAAAGTTTTAAAAGCCATTTGGATGGAAAGCCATTTCCATGGGAAATTCAATTCTCTACAGAAAGTTTTGAAATTTTGCCTCGGGCGCAAGATATATTGAAAAAACTGAAAAGGGTACATTTTCACGCCTATCTACAGGTCTTATTTCCTTTCTATATGATATAATCAATAACCTATAAGTAACGAAGAAAGAATTACTTCAAATAGGTCGACAAATGAAAATTTCATTATAAAACAAGATTATAAAAAAAGTGTAATAATAGAAGATAATAAATTGCATCAATAACCTAGGTTTAGAAATTACTCTTAAGGGCAACGTTATTTAGCTCAGTTTTATTTATCAGTAATATAATAAGATGGATCTTTTATATGCATTAAAAATTATGCATACTTTTATGACATTTTTTTTGTTCAGCGTTTATATA
Organism: Tetropium fuscum; assembly: GCA_964058915.1. Classification (NCBI taxonomy): domain Eukaryota; kingdom Metazoa; phylum Arthropoda; class Insecta; order Coleoptera; family Cerambycidae; genus Tetropium; species Tetropium fuscum. The sequence goes on along the minus strand of CAXKVY010007420.1, from coordinate 21,544 downwards.
CATTTATTTGTTACTTAGGAAAAATTTATATCCACTTGCACTAAATCATATTATTATGTATATCATGAAATATCAGAAATATTTCCATACAAATTTTGTGATTGTGTTAACATCGTTATCGAGGTAAAATTTCAAGGTTAACAGTTTTCCAATTCTAAATATAGTCTCTTATAATATTCGTCGACATATTTATGAAGATCTTAAAATGTATACAGGTATCTGCTGTCTTTCCAAATAGTATTAATTTATCTATCAATAACTTACTAAATTAATACATCTGTAGTATAAGATATATTGCAAAGTGCCCTATAATGTGAATAACACAAGTTGTTGAATAAAATACAAAAGAAAGTTGATGTAAAATGAAATTATTTATAGTTTTATTATGTTCGAGAAATTTCTTTATTTAATGTATTTGTTTATGCAATCATAAACTTAACATTTCAATGTATCATTGTAATATTAGATAGTTTATATGCTTTGCTCAAAGAAACTTACTTATTACCATAAAAATATTACTCTTCTTGAATAGACGAATTCATAATTTTAAATTTTCATTTTCAAACACTGTCATCCCAAATCGGTTATTTTCATTTTAGTAGCCCATTCACTTTCTAAGCACATTGACTATAAAATAAGATGCCGTTACGTGCTTAATTATTTCGATGCCAGGACAAAGTTGAATGATTTTTGTATACTCACAGAAACATAACATAATTTTCAAATATATTTATAGTCTCCATTTTAATTTATATTCGTTGATATTTGCACCTTCAGATACAATTTTCATGTCTTATTACTGCCATTTGGTTTAGTATGTGCTGAGTGACATCAAGTACCGCTAGCTTACATTTCCGCATAACGTGACGACAGATACCTACTGTCTATCTTGTATAGTTATCGACAGCAGATACTTTGAAAAACTTGAGGTCATAGAACAACTAGCAACTAGACCATGAGTATTTTATAGATAAATGATAACGAATTTGTTAACAAATAACTAGTGAAGTTTCCGCTTTCCATTGCCTCACTGGTAGATTACTGGTTACGACGTTTCGATTGCTGATCATCTTCATATGAGGACAAATTTATAAGCGATTTGTAAGCGATTCTTGATATTTATTTGCAGCGTGTGTGCTGATGTTGCTTTGTTGTTGATTATTAAAATATTACTCAATATCCATTTACAAATGTCTGTTATAATATAACAAATTCCTTTTATTTAATTGAAGTCATTAATTAATATCGTCTAAATATCTGTTCATATTATTTTTCACCGAGCAATACCTAATAAACTTATATAGGAATATATACAAAAGTGACTTCTGTCAATTTTTTCTTCATATTAATGATTCAATGATTCAATAATTTGATTTATGTAAAATTATATAAAATTATATTAACTTAGGTATGTTTATACATACCTACCATGAGATCTAATATATGTTTTAGATAACTGTAAATATTGGTAGCCTTCCAATATCACAGAATCAACTACGACCTTATAGAAAACTGGTAGAGAATTGTTATCGATATATCGAGGAAATTATTTTATGAAATTAAAATGAAATTATATTTACAACTAACATGAAAAAATTTCTATAGATTCCGTAATATAATGATTTTGGCACAATGATAATAATACTTAATAATAATGCTTAGTAATAATAATAAATTATTTTCCAATAGACAATTTTACATTTTATGGGAATTGGTCATGGAAAACGTAGTCTACAAATCATACATGAAACGACGATGAAACACACGACACATTAATAAATAAGTATATACGAGAGTAGAATAGAAAACAAAGAGGCAAATAGAACAAAAAACATATTTAAAAGTTAAAGGACTCATCAACAGAATATGAACACAGGTTAGATAAAAGTCTTAAGCGTTTAAAATATTAAACAGAACTTCTGTTTTTTTATATTATTAGGCAACTTATTATATATAATTTGAGACCTAAACAGTTTGACGGCTTTTTAGTAATATTTTAACATTTAACCTCATTAACGGTATATGAAAGTATTTTTTGCCGTGTATTAATTTCATGATATTTATTATCGGTACAAAATTTTGAGTTATTTTTAAAAACATAATTACATAATCAAAAATACTAACACCACATACTGTTAATATTTGTTACGTTTTAAAGATATCAACATGAATTATCATAACGTACATTGGCAATATATTATAAAAAGTTCATTTGACAAACAAGCACATTTGAAGACATAGTTCCAACCCAGAAGTAGACATAATACGCAATACTACAACCAACCTGCTCATGATATAAATTTGAGTTATCGCGTGGGAAGTACTGTACGTAGATTACGAAAGAGGAAACCCCTTCAATTTAATTTGGAGCAGAGAGTTTGACCAATGCAACTTCCGTGGCAAATCATTGACTTCATTCAATCATTGATATCATTTACTTGAGATTCAAAGTCAATAATATTATTATTTATATTAATAGTTAGATTCAACACAGCCTCTGACAATAAAGGCCATAGAATGCATCTTCATTACATTAAGATAAAAATTGTTTTCAGAAAACTATAAATGCAAGTATGGTATGGTCAGTATCAATTTACACTTTACTTCTAAAATGTCAAGAAAATATTGATTGTATATCAGAATTTCTCAGATGTTTGAAGGTAACATACTGACTTCTGCAATTTAAAAATGATCCGATCCAATTGAGAGAATTGCCCCGTATTTAATGTATGGGTTGCCAACTTATCAAACAACAAATTTTTTTCGCAATCGAGGAAAAAATCCCAAGAGGGCACTCGCCAGCCTCGATGTACTCTAAGAAATGTACTCATGAAATGAGTGAATACAGCACGGGTAGCTGATTTATAGCTGTTAGATATAAAAATAAAATAAGAACAAAATTTCCAAAGAAAAGTAATTACGACAATGTCGGTGCGCTCTGCTTATTTCTAAATTACCCGAGAGGTCGTTTACTATTATTACTATTCAATATTAACTAACCATTTTGAAATAAAAAACATATTAGTACATCTGGAAACTTTACTACATGTTTTAAGCAGAACATTTAGTAGTCCTTAGTAGTAGAATTGTAGTAGAATGTCCTACGTGAGTTGCATATAATAATTAGGAAGTTGACATGGGCTTTAATTTCATAATAAATATTAGATCACTGTTAGTATGAGTAAAGTTAATATTATCCAAAATGTTCCAAAAAGAAAAAAATGGAAGTCTGTTAATAAATTCGATATACGATTATCCTCTATCTATATTATTACGTGAACGCTTGGCTCTATCATAGAATGACTACAATCTACATTATTAAAATAGCATTTTTGAAGATGGACTTATATTATATCCTACACAACAGTTGCTAACTTTCGCAAAGGTATCATTCGTATTACAGGCACGATGTTCCCATATTCTGAGGACAACATTAAAGCAAACAACCTATCGTTAATAAGTTACTTTCATTTAGGTACTGCAATATTAAGCAGAAATCTCGAGAGTCGATATTATACCTCGATTATTTGGATTTGGTTTTGTAATTTTACCGTATATACATAAATAGGAATAGTTTCGATGATATTCAATTGCAATCTCAATATGTGCATTAATGTCTATTAATAAAAGTATAGTTGCCCTATGCTGTAAAATTTAATGCCAAATGATGTCTTCTCTCAAGATGGGATACCACCTAGTATAGACATACCAAAAATTTTAACATACTTAATAATATATAAGCATATACAATATATATATATATATATATATATATATATATATATATATATATATATATATATATATATATATATATATATATATATATATATATATATATATATATATATATATATATATATATATATATATATATATATATATATATATATATATATATATATATATATATATACATAATAATTAGACATAATCATGCGAGGTGGAATCATTTATTTGATGATTAGTGACAGTTATGTGTATCTAGCATTCCAAGTCAAGTAATGGACAGCAATCTTATCTTAAAAATATCTAAATCGCACATTAAGAAATGAATTATTAGCTTATTAATACTTTTAGTGTTCTATAGTAACTTATGTATCACTAAGTGTAAGTATTGGCAGTGGCAAAATATTAATAAAATATGTATGTTTAGTGATACATACGTAGAGTTTAATGATACATAAGGAACATAACCCTATATAGGTAGTATTGCTTACATTAATATATTTTTTCGAAAAATTGTCTGGTGAAGAAATCTTCTGTTCTATTATATCATTTAACTGAAAATTCTAAACTAAAAATTTTTTAAAAAATTAACTAATCGTTCTTTGGGTGTGATTTAAAAAAAAATACCCTATGGAAACTTCTGTGTAACTTTAAAATATAATGAGTAGCATAGTGATTATACATGACTTTGATTTCCAAATTTGGGGCCGATTGTACTTGTTTACTTAAAATTGCGTCTAGTTTTCTTACGTAATTCAGACTGGGGATTTGGCTATATTTATATCTAAAGTATTTATATATAAAGGGTGTTTTTAAATTGACCCAAAGAATTTAAGACGTGAATATTCAGCAAAAATTTAGTTCATAATTTTTCCAATGCTTTTTTTCCATTCCATGCTACCGCACTCTAAAGACGGAATAGAAAAATTGTTTTTATTTATATCTATTTATTTATTATTCTTCACTATAGAAGAATTTAGAATGATTAAATTTTTCGGACAACTTGGATTAATCAAATGAGAAGTTTATGATAACTTTTCTAACCCTGAGATATTGGAAAATTGGAGTATCAAAACCAACTCCTATAATATTTTTCATCAGAACTTTTTAACGCGTCTACCTTTATTAATTTAAAATTTGCAAAAGATTTAAAGAAACGATGGTACTCGTCATCATGATTTTATTTGACAGGAGCCCACTTGACCTTTTCACCGAATATTAACCTCAGTGAATTTATTTGAAAAGGGATGTGTAAAATTTAATTTTCTTGGGGACAACCTGCAATTCTGCGACGAAAACTCGAGGCAAGAAAGTTGCCGATGGGAGCCGTCTTAAATAAGTCAAATAACAAGAATGTCAAATTTTAAGTAAAGATGTAACGACGCGTTAAAAAGTTGAAAAAAATTATAGGGGTTGGCTTTTTACTATTTTGTAACAATATCTTAGGGTTACAAAAACACACAGTCATTTTATTAGTACAAGTTTTCCACCTTATTTTATTCTTGTTCCAATAAAAACAATATTTTTACCACATTCCTCTAGCCCTCTATTCTTTGGCATCAATTTGGAAATACGCTGTATAAAAAAATATAAAGTTTTATAAATAATATATAATGACTAATGTCACTGAGTAGAACAACATCGAGAAAATCAATGTTTTTTCGGCAATTCGGCAATAGGAAGGGAGTATGTAATCATTTATTATTTTTTCTAATATATTACTCTAAATTATAGAAGCATATTTTATTTGATTATAGCATACTTTGGTTGATTTTCTGATTTTAAACAATAAATGAACCTTCTAGTTTATCATCAGTCGATTTTAAAATTTTAAACTGCATTTTTTTTTTTAAATGCCGTTTATTACAATTATTATAATAAATAGCAATTAATAATCTACCAATCATTTGTGTAAATCTTCATTGTTTAGTTCAAACTCTATATCGTCTAGGTATATGCAGTTTGACGTTAAATATTCAGAATTGTCAGTGACACGATCTCCAAACAATGGTACGTTTAACTATCTGCCAGATCTTTAAACCGACCCTAACTGAATTTACTTATACTTAGTAAGGTTATTTAGTACCTATACGGACATTTGTCTTGTTAATAGGATATCGTGGTTAATATGGCATACTAAACCTTGAACTATAATGTAAGACCTCCCAAGTAATATACACAATATATATATATATATATATATATATATATATATATATATATATATATATATATATATATATATATATATATATATATATATATATATATATATATATATAAATATTTCTAGTGGAATTACTATCTTTATATTGCCTTTGCGGTAAATAATTTTACAGGGTAGGACAAACATCAATATTTGGATATTCTAGAAGCTTTCTTATTATTATATTATTTTTTATATTTTTGTATGCATAAGAAGACAAATTTCCTAGATGAATGTTGGAGAATTTTTACGTCTTTTTTTTAATATCGTACTAAAACCTTCACAATATTTATTACAAACCAAAAATAGCCTTGAAGATATCAAGAAATCGTATATTTATAATATCTAGCAACTACTTTCGTTATCGTTTTTTTATGAGACCTATTAATAGAACCTCAAGTTAAGGACAAGATCCTGATATTTGATAGTAGGTGGTATTTAACCTACTGATATTGAAAAAAACTTAATATCAATATTATAACAACGTTTATAAGTATACAAAATAAATTTAAATTCATACAGCAATCATGTGAACCTTGAAAAATACACATATATTTCTTAAATATACGATTAAATTTTAAACTAAACACAAATTGTATAAATAAATAATATGAAAAATGTACTCACCATATTGAATATGGATTCGAAAAAAAATAAGTACATGCACAATATTCACAAGCAATGAGTATTTGGCTCACACACTATCACATAAGCTCGAACTATACGATGGACAGTTCAAAGAGCGCGCTATAATTCGAAACACTCACCGCCTTGTATCAAACTGCTTCACTGAAATCAAGTAGCGTATGAATTTCGCTGTGCTAAGGCCCCTTCCAACGTTGTCCCGTCTTTGTCCAACTCGCTACATCCGCGTTTGACCGTCTTTATTTGATATAAACATATAGCACAGCAAATTCGAAAGTTATTCCAGTCTGTCCTTGTTAGAAGCCCGTAAATGGTATGGGCGTCTCTTTCCGAGTTGAAGGACTGTGTGATTACCTTTCTTTTCCTAGTTTTGAGGTAAATTGGTACGGACCGCGAGATGATGTTTTGTTTTATCATATACGTTTCTGATTTATTTTAATTGTCTTTCAAAAATATTACAGAGATGCAGATGTTAGATGATAATGTTACGTAAGTTTACAATTTTTATGGCTTGGCATTTTTATGTAAAAAATTTTTTATATCGCGTCGTAAACCGAAGATGTATGATAAGAGGAAGCTCGACTGAGCGTTTCCTTCAATTAACAGTAGAAACACGAATTCTTATGAAATACGTAAAATAGCTTAATGGCTTTATGGTCTAGCCAAGGGCGTATTATACATTATATATTCAATATGTCACAGATATGCAATTACATAATAGCAATTAGTAACTATCGGGTATTAAAATAACGGCTCAAATCGGACAAAACAAATTTTACAGGGGAGATAAAAACTGTACCTATAATTATAATATACTTTTCTCTTATTTGATGGGTCCTTTATTTTCTGAGTAGGTGCTACTGGGTACTGTCAGTTCTCAAACAAAAATGGCTAATTCTTCCACAACAGATACCACATGTGTATTTTTTGTAAAAATGTAGGAGCTTCTGTAGTACATGCAAATGAAAAATGTTTGTGGTAATAGAGGTGGAGGGTTACAGTATATATTTTAATATTCGAAAATTAGAAGTTCTCACTTCTATCGTGTGGTCATAAGCACACACCCAATTTTTTTTTACTCTAGCACGAAACTTTTGTTTTTCTCTAATATTATAATGATTGCCCCAAAATTACGTAGGTTTTACAACACAAATTTTCATTCTATTTATGGACATTTGGACATGCAGCATGAAAATGAGGAAAATATTTTTTTTAATGCCAGTTCACGTGACCGTTATTGAAAATCTGCAAATCGCATGTCTATTATTACAAGGCTTTAAATTTGTTGTCATAAGGTACAGTTGCGGTCAATAAAAAATAGGCTTACTTATACTTAGGCAATACTTATCATAGATTTCTGTGAAAATATTGTGAAAATTAGTTGTGTGAAATGTGTGTCTATTTGTTTTATTAATATTCATCCTAGATTAGGTACCTATTATGCATTTAATATAATAATATGACATTTGTCTAATAATACAAAACAGAAAAATAGAAGCAAGTATGCCTGTAAATGAATTAACTGAAAGTGGAATAATCGCGAAAATTGACGACGGGTGGTCAGTTAGACAAACTGTAGCATTTTACGATGTGAACAGGAACACGGTTTTAAATATTTTAATAAGATGGAGAAACGATGGAAGAAACAACCGAAATCCAGGTTCAGGACGTCCAAGAAAGTCAACTGCTGAACAGGATGCTGCTTTGATTAATACTTTGAGAGCATATCCATTTATAACAGTGTTGCTGTTGCGGCAACAAATTTTCCAGCGTCATCTCGTACAGGTTGCCGCAAAGTTGCATGCAGCAGCAAAGAAAATATTATTAAACAACGGCAATAAAGAATCTTGATTTGTTGTTTGCTTTAGAACACATTGCTCATGATGAGGAATTTTGGAATTCTGTAATTTTTACCGATGAAAAAGTTTTCCAATCTTCAAATAGTGGGAAAATCCGTGTCTATCGTCCTAGAAATTTAAGATTTGATGAAAATTGTATACATCTTACAAATAGAAGTCGTCATTTTTCCGTAAATATGTGGACATGGATATCTGCGCAGGGACCTGGAGTTTGGTGGCATATTGGTGAAAGATTTAATAGTGAAGCATAGCTTCTGTCCAGCTGCTCTTCCCTAACAATGGATTTATTTTCCAACAAGACAACTGTCCATGCATACATCTCGAGTGGTGACTGAATACTTTAGGGCACATAATATAAATGTTCTTGACTGGTCTAGTAAAAGCCCAGACCTGAATCCCGTGGAAAATGTATGGGCAATGTTAGTCAAAATCATTCGAAAGGCAAATGTAAGACCAAGGACAGTTAAGGGTTTGTTGGAAGTTATCAATAATGCTTGGGAAGAAGTAACTGAAAAATATTGTTTCCAATTATATAGATCTATGCCCAGGAGATTATGAGAAGTTATAGAGCTTAATGGCGGGATTACAAAATATTAATTGATTATTTTTAATTATTATTAAACAACACTATTATTTGTCATATTGCTATTATTACGACATAAACTATTACATCTTATAACATAATGTCATATTTAATGGAAAAGTAAAAGTCACATTTACATTATGCAATAGTAACTGGCCTATTTTTTTCTGATCGCAAATGCACATTTTCATTACTCCAAAAATCATCTCCCGGTCTATTGCTAATGAGCTGGATATGGAACCTAAATTTTTTGAAACTGGAAAAAGCAACTTGCCTTTTTGGTTACGAAAGATATTATGAGCCTGTTATTGAAGCAACAAAATGATTTAAGACCATGCTCTGTCATCAAGCGATTAAGGGTTTTTCCTATTAAAAAATGAGAAACATTGTTTAATTACTTTACCATTTTCGAAAAATACCTGACAACTTTAAGAAAAGCATATTTTTATTTAGATATAAAGCTGAAAATAACAAAGAACAATATTGTTCTAAGCGATTTAGATGGACTCCCAATTATACAGGGTGAATCATTTTTACCAGCATAACTTTAAAAATCTATATAACTCGTTAAAATAATAGGGCTGCTTCATAGAGAAAAATGTCGTAAAATGTACTGTTAATAAGATACAGAGTGTTAAACTTTCAATTCTTTTATAGTTTTTCTTACTTAACTCCCAAACAAAATACAACGCCAATGTCAATATATCAGTCTAAAATAATCGAGCTAAATGTACTGGATGATTGTTTTTTGTGTATCATAGACACTTTTACCGACGCAATCTTTTTGCCACGTCGCCCCTGATTTTTTTATTAAGCTAACTGAAAACGCTATCTCACCAAACATGCTCTTATAAATTTTCGACATTGCTCCCTTTTAAAGTTATGAAGCAACACTTAAATTAATTAATTAGGTTCAATTAAAATTTGTGCTTAATTCTTGCGGACAAGGGCGTAACTCAATATTATCAACTTTTCAGGAGAAAGTTTTATACCAACTTTGAACTAACAGTACGTGAAAGCCTTGTCAACGAGAGTAACTATTTTAGGATAATGCTAAACCTGAGATGCACTCTAATAGTTTATACTTTTTATTAGACAATATCGGATTTACTTTTCTTGAACGGTATGTTAATAATTGTCAAAATTGACATTTTTAACATCGCACTGATTTAGAATCGATTTTCTAAATCATATATTTCAGTTTAAAATTTAATTCACTTATGTTGATTGAAATGAAGTACATGTTTTTGCAATTTCCGTTTCTATTATATTTCCATTTATAGGAAAAATAGCTATCATATAGGCCTGTGAAGCTATAGTAGCAGGTAATGGTTAAGTACATGTTTCAGAAGTGTTGCAGGATGATGTGTAGTCAGTATGGTGAATAATTTTATCTGCATACTGCAGTTTATTTTGATGGACTTCGATGTCGCTTTCGGCAACGGTCGAGAATTACCATCCCCCAAGCCTTTCTAAGCCGAGAACATCCACATCTCTATTTGCTAGAACGAATAATTTTTAGGATTTTGTAGTTTTATATACTCGGCTATCCTCGACGGCCACTGTCACATTTTTCCTTTTCCCACTACCTGATTGTAGTACTTTCCATTGCGATAATTCAGAAATACATGCGCGGAATTTGCATTTAAATAAATATCTAAATAATGGATATTTTCATCCTGTCTGTTTGTAACAGTAAATATTTGCTGAATAATTGTTTTTGTTTTCGGAATGTTTACTACTATTAATGTTTCTTGATCGCCAATATCCTGAATGGCCATATTGTATACTTAACTCTTTCCTTCTACATGCTCTCGATATTCCTAATAACAATGCTACCAAAAATGTAAAACGATATTTAGCACCTATGCATGAAAAATCAACCAAATTTACCTTATGAATCAAATATCTGTCATCTGGTGCCTCAATTAGGATCCAAAACATCTTTCTTTGTAAACACACTGGCATTTTTGGGTCTATTAGCAATTTTTTCCGTTTGAGGTAGCCAATTAATGTCGAAAATTTGGAAATGTCATAAACAACAATTGTACTTATTAATAGAGAATAACTCTGCCCATAAGCTTCCTGGAGCTTTTAAATTTTCCCTCCTTTTGACATAGTACCATAACTTTCTCGCTAATATGTCGGTTTTTCAATTCATACCCTTTCTTGAAAATCTTGTATTTTCACGAAAGTATAATAATGTATTTGTTTACAATAATGTATTTTCACATCTCCCTTGATTTCTCAGGAATGAATATGAAATATCCATCATTCCATTCTTCTTTTAACTCTACATGTAAGGATGAATGGCGCATTTTACAAGCACTTTGTTCTTTTAAATTATCGTAAATGCAACAACGCGTCGTAAAACTTGAGAACTGTTGTTAAATAGCACCCATAGCTATCAGTTCCAGAATTGTCACTTTCGTCAATAAAAAAGAAGTTACTGAAAAATAAACATATAGATACAGTAGCTAGAACAATAGATTTTGAAAACGTTATCTTTGAAATTACATCAAAATTTAAATACGTATGTATAAATTCGTTTTCATTTATTGCGATAGTACAAAAAATAGTATGTATACTATGTATACTATCACTAACGTTAAGGATTATACCATTCTCAGACAAAATTGGATACATTGACAATGATCTGAGTCATTGTCTTCAAATGGTATGAACCCGTACCGTTGTTCTTGAGACTTAATATACTATTATTTGAATCTCTTATTATTGCCTAAAGAGAAATAAAATCTACCAGCGTATATTGAGATACATCTTTATCTTAGATCTTTATACTGTTTTACACCGGCCAACCGGCGTATATTAAGATACATCATTATGTTAGATTTTTATACTGTACGTTGAAATAGGCTTACGTCTAAATACCTCTGGTGGTAGCATTTTAGCCCCATATGATTGTCATATGATTAAAGCACCTTATGTGATACCAAATATTTAAATATCACGTTTTTGGTCAAAACTGAGATACGCCCTTATGCAAGTATATATTCATATATATTCCATATATATTCAATTTATATATCCATATATATTCAATTTATATTTATATAGAGATGTACTACTCGAATATATAAGAAATAAAAAAACTGTAACTTTTCATCACACAGAGCGACTCTCTACTCAAAACAAATCCGCTGCTTTGTTGAACAGCTGCAGCCCTGTTTATCTTTATCTAACATGCGAAATGTTTGGAGTGCTCTTTATCTAATATGCGAAGACTGTCGGTGTCCTGTGATATTCTTGACATTTCTTATATTTAAGAGATGAATCATACCATGCTTTTTTAGACTATTAAGCTTGTAAAGCTTTATTTTAAATATTGTTCATATATTACTCTATTTTCGTACTCTATTTGTTCATATTTATTTTTCTTCATTTGTTCAATAAATATGATCATAAATACCAATATTTTTGTGTTCTTTTGGAAAATTGTGCAAAGGGACGGCAAAGTGAAACGTTAATGTGGATAAAGTGATCCCACTTTATCCACGTTAGCCTTAGGCATTATACTTTTTGCAATACGATTCCGCTGACCTTAACATATGATAGTTACAAGTTGGTTGAAGACATGTATCATAAATGTATCGCTTTATTGTGTGTAATAATACTATAGTAAACCTATAAAATCACGCACTGGAACAGTTTTGAGTAGGATGGAAACTATTTAGTAATGTACTGACTGCTCAGGTTTTGGATCACTAAATATACATTATGTGAAAGAACTAATATAGCCGTATCGAAAATAACATGTGATCTAGTTACGATTATTGTTGTTTTCTCTAATACTTTTATGTATTAAATCAGTACAGTTGATTTTTTTAATGTTTGTTTTTATAGACCTTATCGTGAGAACCTACTCGAGTTACAAGTAAGGGTAGTAATTGTCTGATTAGCTGATAGCTGCCACCCATGATATTCATTTATCTGATCATTTTGGAATATATTTGATAGATACAGGACCAACATCTAACGGGTTCATGTAAAAAAAGAATTGTTAATAATAATAGGATATATAATAATTTTCCTTCTAGATAAAATCAAATGCATTTGGGAGAATACGCTCCATAAGAACGTTCATGAATATTTTCCACGGAAATTCCTTTTTAAGAAAAATAGTAGTATTATGTGGTTCGGTTCAATGAGAGTTGCGTACAACATTACACCAGAGTATATATTGTATATATTATATATAGGTATGGAGTATATATTATTATAGGTAAATACTTTCAATTTGAATCAATCTGAGGAATATTGGCATATATTGCGATAATCGCAAAAGGTGTAGGATTAAAACAAGGATTAAAAGAGGAAAAACGGAGTGCCTGGACGACTGAAACAATATTTGCAGCTGAAAATAAAAGTAAAGCCATTTTTGGAAACGAGTCAATAATGAACGAAACACTAAAATGAGCTCTAGCATTGTAGGCATGTTTGCTGATGACTTCAATATTTTTTGATATCAATTTCCAATACTATATCTGTACCTCAGAAACAAACTATGTTATGTCGAAAAATCGAGTAGAGATCTCAAGTCCATGCACGTAATATGATCTTCCATTTACTATTTTTAATTTATTTATACCTTTTTTCGTTAAAAAGTTAGACACTTTTAATAGTTATTTATTGTATAAGTGTTTTAGATAGCGTTTTATCCACGCAAGAAAGTTTAAACTCAAGTTCTAGATTTTAAATTAGTTTAATTTTACTAAAATACGAATGCTATACAATGTTTTTTCCACAATCATGGTAATTTAAAATCAGATCTAATCAAACAATTATTTGATATTTCCCTCTGACATCGGCTGTAAAAATTATTGAAATTAATTAAAAAATACAAGGTATGGAATGGTTGCTATTTAGTTTCGATTGATCATTAATTTCATTTGTAAAAATTTGTGAAGTTGATGAAAAATGCAAGAGAACGATTCTGTTCCTGAGAGATTCCTTCAGGAAGCCGAAGAAGCGACTCTCCAATTATTGCTTACGAAGTCCAGGGAACATTATGAAAAATATTTTCCGAATTTAATGAATGGATAGAAAATCGGGGGGTAATGACAATAAATGAGGACGTTCTGCTATCGTATTTCCTAAATTTGAAGAAGACTTATGCAGTTTCATCCATGTGGTCGAGGTACTCGATACCGAAAGCCGCTATAAAGATCCATAAAAACACAGAAATTGGAAAACATAGTAAGCTCACTGCCTATCTGAAGAGTGAGTCGAGAGGGTACAAAGTGAAGAAAGCTGCGGTATTGGAAAGAGCACACGTGAAAGAATTTTTGACAAAGGCTTGCGATAAAGAATATTTGTTGATTAAGGTAATATCTCTTAACCTTTTAGGCATTGTAGAAAATAAACCTTGAAATATTTTAGGTTGCACTAATAATGGGTGTGTCTGGTGCCTGTCGTTGCTGTGAATTGGCGAATTTAAAAATCAATGATGTAGTAGACAAGGGCGCATATCTTTTTATTTTTATACCAAATACCAAGACCGGCGTCTCACGAAAATTCACAATTATGGAAGAAGGATTCTTTATCAATACTGTCGAGACGTGTAGAAAATACATGTCCTTACGCCCGAAGAAGTAATCCAACGACAGATTCTTTTTACGATACATTAATCAAAAATGTACTTCACAACCTGTTGGAAGCAACACTTTGTCCAATGTTCCTTCAAGAGTTGCTTCATTTTTGTATCTCGCAAACCCAGAAACTTACAGCAGCCATTGCATGAGGCAACTTTACTTCAGCAACTTTACTGACTAATAAAGGTGCAGACCTTACAACAATTAAACAACATGGTGGGTAGAGAAGTTCCGCTATAGCAGAAAGTTATATCGAGGATCCAATAATCTTGATCCCGCAAGGAAAATCCAAGGTACTAGTCGTTTCCTACGAGAGGAGACATCCATTGTTTCTACAGATTTACCAAAAACTTCGACAAGCACTATGCGTTCTGAAACATGTGACAACTACAAGCTTGTTATTAATTGAAACGAAGTGATATATGATAAAACAAAGAAGGAAATGTCTTATATTTAAATATTGAATGTCAATTAAATCAATTTAATGTCAATTAATGTCAATGTTAATGTCAATTTTAATAAAAAATAAAGAAAATGTAATCGATTTAAGATTATATTTTTAATTATTCCACTAGTGGAATAAAGTAATTTTATTATGCCACTAGTTGATAAGGTGGTACTTTATATGCATCATAAGTGTGGATAAAACTCCAATTATAATGTGATTACGGATAAAATATATTAAGTCACACTATAGCCTAGAGCAAAGCTCGACTAAATCAGCATAACATAGTGGAGTCTGTAAGTAGGAAAAACCATCAAAATCCCATTGGTTTTGCCATAGGACGAACGTAGGACGAGCCATAAAAAAGCTGTATGCGAATTATTATATCCTTGATGTCATTTTGACCGGACTACAAGCGTTGTTTTTTAAATCGATAGAAATAATGATATTTACAACGGACAATAAACGAATACAACAATTAATACAATTAATTAATACAATTTGAAGTTTGAACATATATATCAGCATATTTATGCTAGTGATAGTAGAATAAATGAAGATTCCACGAGTTATGGCCATTTAAGGATTATAGATGATGACACCATTGATTATTATAATGCCTTTGATGTTGGAGTTTAATTAGGAAATAAAATATAGGTCCGAACTTTAAAGACGTATAAATTACAGGAAAAGATACCGTTAAATATTTATTATATAGCTCTCCCAATAGGGAAATTTATGCCACATATAGAAAGGTAGGCGTATAGTAAAATCGGGCGTAATCATATTTCTCAAAAATTAACGCAAATAAACCTATAGGAAAATATACGTTTCTCACCTTCTTCATATTCAACCATTAACGGAACAGACTGTACGTTTTGTCATGTTGAAGCCTTGATTCTGCAGGCACAAAGTTTTCTGCTCCGGCATTTGGTGAATTCGTTATTTCTTCAGGTGCCTTGGCACTACTAATATCAGAAATCATCGTAACCAAAATAATTAAACGAAATTCGCAATACCTCTGACGCAAAACACACGAAAAGATAAACCTAACATTCCCATAATAACGGAAGTTATTTTAATAATGTTTATAATATTGTCCTGAATACATTGCAATGACAAGAGTTATAAACACAAATATTTCCCTACTGGACACTTATGTATAGTATGGAATCGTATATATCATTATTGCTCCTGTAATTGTTATTACAGCACTGAGGGCAGCAATAAAACTCTTATAAAAACCAATATACTTGTAAAATTTCCTTATTTATCTACAAGGCTTACTAACTTGCCTTATGAAAATTCTAACATCTGTCGTGATTTTACTAGAATTACATTAATATTCATGTAGTGTTTCGACAAGTATTTAATTCAACCTCAACCCCGATATCTTATTTACTAGGATAGTTGCGAAATTGAAACGAAAATGTTTTAGGGTATTGACCTTGTTTGATCACAGACAGATAAATGTGTGTGAATTGCGATATTTTGAGAATATTTGCTAGAAATTGCAGTCCCACGTTATTTGGGTTTGAATGGGCTATAAATATGTGCAAGAAGAATAAGAATGTTTTAATATATGATTTAAAAATGATAAATGTGTGTATACAAATATTAAATTTGCAAACAAACATGCAAAATTGAACGCCATGGTGTATATACATATATATATATATATATATATATATATATATATATATATATATATATATATATATATATATATATATATATATATATATATATATATATATATATATATATATATATATATATATATATATATATATATATATATATATATATTTTTTTTTTTTTTTTTTGGAGGGTTTATCTTGGGATAGTAGCAATAAAACGACTGATTAGGTTACTTGACGTTTCGGTCCCTTTCTTGGGCCTTTTTCAAAAGAGTATTTTATTTTGTGACATATTTGACACAGGCAAAAATGACAGTTTTAATTAATTTTTAAGGTTACTAGACTGTTCGATTAGTATCATAGGGAAGAACAGCCAAGAAACCCTACGAACTTAGGTTATTTTAATTGAATAATAATGAAATATAAAATAACCTAAGTTCGTAGGGTTTCTTGGCTGTTCTTCCCTATAATACTAATCGAACAGTCTAGTAACCTAAAAAATTAATTAAAACTGTCATTTTTGCCTGTGTCAAATATGTCACAAAAGAAAATACTCTTTTGAAAAAGGCCCAAGAAAGGGACCGAAACGTCAAGTAACCTAATCAGTCGTTTATTGCTACTATCCCAAGATAAACCCTCCAAAAAAAATATATAAAGATAGCAAAGAAATTAGAAGATATATATATATATATATATATATATATATATATATATATATATATATATATATATATATATATATATATATATATATATATATATATATATGTATATATATATATATATATATATATATATATATATATATATATATATATATATATATATATATATATATATATATATATATATATATATATATATATATATATATATATATATATATATATATATATATATATATGTATATATATATATATATATATATATATATATATCTATATATATATATATATATATATATATATATATATATATATATATATATATATATATATATATATATATATTGTGAAAAGTAATCTTGGGTTTGTAGCATTTCATTACATAGAAATAAGCAAATAGACGAATAAGAAAGAAAACACACTTACCAGTGCTATATCTGGACACACTCTGGAAAATTGGATTTTTTTCGAGAATTTTCGAAGAAACAATTAATACATACAACCAACAAATGATTTTAGTTTTTCGTTTCTAATATATATGTATATATATATATATATATATATATATATATATATATATATATATATATATATATATATATATATATATATATATATATATATAGAGTTTTCTTTCTTGAAACCCTATTTCTGCTGGCCTAATAGTATTGTCACCACTATCATTCCTTCAATAATTCCAATATTAAATTATAAATTTATAAACAAGTTTTTATGTAATGAAATATTTGCCACGGTGATTTACTTTCATAATTTCCTTGTAATGGAACCAGAAAATAACACTATATATTTAAAAGTCTCGATTTCTTTGATACCACATACTTACAAACAGTTACTAGTCAAAAGGTAACTTTGCGTTTAGGAGAAGTCGTTCTCCTTGCTCTAACAAAAAAAGTTAAAATGTGAACGATATATCTTAGGTATTTCTATAACAACTATATTTATACATGCACGTGATTGCTATGTGCTTATTGCTAAATATTTGTTTATGATATAGGCGACTCATAAATGCTGGTAACATGAACGTCTACTTTTACATCTTTGACGATGGAGACTTTCTGGAATTTAGAATGTTGTAGCCAGAAATCTCACCCTTGCAGTCCCCTTGTAGGTGCCCCTCGAATTCCTTGTACGTCACGTTATTCATTATATAATTGTTATTATTAATCAATTAATAATAATAACAATATTTTTGAATGGGGTCAACGAGAAATACCGGGGGTCAACGATATCACTTTCCGGTTGCCATTTCGTTATTTGTAAACTGATCGAGCTTAAGACTACAATTTTTCATCTACTTTTCAAGTTTGTACGACATCCGGTTTCATCGGAAGTGTCCCCAACCTCTGATTTTTAAATGTGATTCCCTGTATATTTTTACATTTATGGAATCTAGAGAATATTTTGCATGTGGGTGTACTAATTTAATTAATTTTTTAACTCCATTATGAACTTCTTATATCGAATTTTAGTATTCAATCTAGTATGCCATGGTGCACCTAAAATGGTTCCTATTGTCACAAATAATGGAGCAAGTGTCCGATTGTAGTTTTTTGTTGCTGAATTATGCGACAAGGAGTTCAAAAGTTGAAAAAATACTTTTTTTGAAATTACTCAAAAATAATACTTTCATAATACAGCTAAATTTGTTTTTACAACATAATATATACGGTTTTATTTAAAATTACCTATTTTGATAGATGTTGAAATATCTGAAAATGTATCGAGTATGACATGGCAGACATAAATATAACAAACAATAATAAGTTGCATTACTTCTCAGTTTGACAATTATTATCAACATACCTTTTGAGTTGAATTTATTAAATTTAATATAATTTTAAAATCTCTAATCGGTAATAGTTATTTTTTTCAGAAGTGAGCATATTTTAACATTTTATGGACAATGTGGCAAAAACGCTACAGAAACCGAAGATCTATCAAGAAGAATATCCTAATCGACGTTACCATCCATCGAGGCAATAGCTCGTGTGCCTCATGTGCCTCATGTGCAACAAAACTAATTTATTGTCAGTGAAGCGGTTGAAGGTAACGTATTTGTGTATCTGAATCCCACAGCATCCACAAGGAATATCTGGCAAGAACTGGGTATTAGTCATGAATCGGCTAGATGCATATTGAAGAAACACAGGTTTCGCTCATTCCAATACCAATTACACCAACATTTTTATGTCGGCGATTTGGATCGAAGACCGGAGTACTCTAATTGGTTTATGTATAAGAATATAATGACAACAACGATTTGGTATTTTCAATGTATTTTCATGTATTCAGATGAATACAGGCTTCTCAACAATGGTATGTTAACAATCATAAATTACACAGACAAAGCACCAGATACTGGTCAGTAGAAAACGAACATAGAATGATTCAAGGGAATTTCATTTTGTTAGGGACGTCTAACGAGTGAGCGATATTTAGAATTTTTAGAGAATCCAATTGAGAAATTTTTGGAAAGCGAAAAATATACCTCTTTATTTTCAGCAGGACGATGCCCCACCTCAAAATGCACATGTGCCAAGTTATATGCAGCGAAATTTTAGACAACAGTTCATTACGACTAGTAGGCCAATTCGATGACCTCCTCGTTCACCCTACCCGATTTTTTCTTGGGGCCACATAAAAAATCTAATGTACACATAGCCACCACATCGCACGTGAAATATTGCAGAATCGAATACGAGACGTATTTGCCAGTATTACTCCTAAAGAATTACGTAAGAAATGTCAAAGAAAACGTTTTCCGAATAAGAAAGTGTATAGATGTACAAGGTGAACACTTTAAGAACTTGATTCATGGCTAAGTTGTGAATATTTAATAACATAGTTTTATTGATGTTTCACATATTGTTGGTTTCGTTAATTCAAAAATACGTGTACCTACTATTAGTTTAAGTTATTTTTTCTACGTTCATGCAAATAACAAAACTAGGGAAATATATTTAATGCAAAAACTTAGCAATAATAAAGCAAAAATGATTTCTTCTCTTTCCAATGAAACCAAATTCGTTTGACTCTGTCAAGCCAAACCGGGGTAATTACCATTTCTCTCTACAAATGTTTAGCTTCCCTCCACCACCTAATTTTCAGAGCTATGAAAAACATTTTTGGTCCAAAGTCATTCAAAATTTTACGAACATTACCAAGAACATATTTTCAGTATTCCTCATCATACTGAATTCAGGAGATATCACATTTTTCTAATTTAGCTTTACTGTAACGCCCTCTAGTGGTGATGTTACAAACTTGACAATAATTCACAGCGATTTCTCTGGTCCACCTTTGTTATAGATTTTTTTCAACCAACGTTCTGTCATACATCTGAAATAAAAAAATCTGTACGTACACTTTTTTATAAATATTATAACGATAATTATATGTCCGTCATGGCACAGTACATAAACAATTAAAATTGACTGTAAATATTTGATTAATCTTCGATTCGATTTTAGGTCCCATATTAATGATGTCACTAGATAAGAGTATGGTAGCCGTAGCTGTATAGATCATATATAATATATTAAATCTCTAAAAAATAACAACACAAGTGAAATGGCAATACCCTGTATAATTCACACCAAAACAACAGATCGCTATACAGTTACCATCGAATTGATACTAAATAATGAAATGGTAATTCACTCTAAAAGTGTAAATTAAATTAAACAGTGAACTTTCTAAATTATCTTTGACAATATATAAATTATATAGACAAATATGTTTTAGATAAAATAATATAATTATTCTATAAATTAAATTACAATATTAGCTCTATAATTATTTTTCAAAATGCATATTATATGCTCAATATGCACTATGATATATAATTCATATACATTTTAATATGCTATAATTATAAATCATATAACACATCTAGTGACCCAATTCTCCTTTTCTTTATTTCTTTGTATGGTTATTAATGTTGCTACAACACTGGAATGCTTCCATTAAATATTTCGATTATTTAGACATGCAGTGCCGCTTAACAATATGTAACATTTCCATAATAATTAATATTCTTAATACTGGTTTTCGTAGGGGCAAACGGGGCAACAATTAACAGTTTTATATGTTCAGTAGTTCAGCTATCTGCTCCATCTGACTAACTTTGAGAAATCCCT
>CAXKVY010007418.1:0-22298 GCA_964058915.1 Tetropium fuscum | reverse complement strand
GTCATCATGGTAACTACAGCAGACGTAGGTAGAATTGTTGCCTTAATAGAGGATGGCCGCAATAAGAGTTATGTCTCCCGTACTCTGGGAATTGCGCGGTCTACAGTTTGTGATGTTTGGAATAGGTATCTACAGACGGGAAACTTTATTAGGCGGCAAATCTCTGGCAGAAGGAGAATGACCACTCAAGCTGATGATCACTTTGTCATTATGAGTTCTTTAAGAGATCGAAGAGCTACTGCTGTGTATCTAAAAAATGACTTGCAAATGGTACGTCAAGTAAGTGTAAGTGAAAGAACGATACGTAGAAGATTGTTAGAAGCAGGATTGCATTCACGAAGGCCAGCAGTATGTCCAAAATTGCTTCCTCGGCATCGACAACACCGACTGAGATTTGCAAGAGCGCATGCTGACTGGACTGTAGAACAGTGGGGAAACGTACTATTCACAGATCAATCCAGGGTTTGTTTAAGGTCGCCGGATGGTCGTGAACGGGTATACAGACGTAGAAATGAAAGATATGCAGACTGCACCATATCTGAGCGACTGCAATATTACGGTGGTTCAGTCATGGTTTGGGCGGGTATTTCTACCGATGCACGTACTGACCTTGTATTTGTTGAAAATGGAGCACTAACCGCCCACCGTTACATTGAGGAAATCCTCCAAGAAATTGTTGTTCCATTTGCTCCTTT
The DNA here is from genome assembly GCA_964058915.1 of Tetropium fuscum. Classification (NCBI taxonomy): domain Eukaryota; kingdom Metazoa; phylum Arthropoda; class Insecta; order Coleoptera; family Cerambycidae; genus Tetropium; species Tetropium fuscum. Next base: position 21,603 of record CAXKVY010007418.1, on the reverse strand, counting down.
CATTGGGAACCAATTTACATTAATGCATGATAATGCTAGACCTCACGTTGCACGGGTAGTGAGCGAATATCTGGATGAGGTTGGACTTCCAAGATTGGACTGGCCCGCATGTAGCCCGGATCTCAACCCAATCGAACATCTTTGGGATGTTCTTAAAAGAGCACTCCGTCGCCGTCCTGTGCAACCACTAACCTTGCAAGACTTACGGCTGGCGCTGACAGAAGAATATCAGGCTATTCCTCAAGACAGAATAAGTAATCTTATTAATTCGATGCCACGAAGAATGCAAGCTGTCATTGCTGCGAGAGGAGGACATACACGTTATTAAAATTTGTCTTTGTTAATTAATTTTGTGATATACCTAGTGGATGTTTTTGTTAATAAAAATAAGCTTGAAATCAGCGTTTCATTTAAAATTTTGCTGCTCGCAGAAGAAATGAGATAATGGGATGAATCAAAAAACAAAATGTTTACAATACGTCTAAGATGGCAGCAAACAGTTTGTAAACAAAATTATTCGCCTCAATTTTTCCACAGGGTGTTTTGAGTTTACGACAAAAAACAACACTTTGATTTACCCCTGTATAATATTGCCTGGACGAAAAATATGACTTATTACAATAATTAAAAAGACACACAATGAACTGATCTACAGACTGGTAAAAAATTTATGAGAATCAGATGAAAAATAAAAAAGTTATAAAACATCAAAATTGGGCAAAATTTTAGGGTGACGGAATTTTGTGCCGGGGAGTGTATATATATATATATATATAGATATATATATATATATATATATATATATATATATATATATATATATATATATATATATATATATATATATATATATATATATATATATAGCAAAAATTAAGGTGGGTGTTTCATATAAATTGTTTTATATCAAAACCCCTTTCCCTCCAAGTTACAGCCCTCTAAAATTGGGGAGGGGAAAAAATTGTTTTTATTTATTTTCTCCACTATGAAGCTTCCAGTACTTATGTGAAAATGTGCGACCTTACAAAGACGTTTGACTGTGTCATCACGGAGTTGTTGCTCAAATTAGAGTATTATGGTATTAGAAGTAAAACACTCCAATTACTTTCCTCATACAGTATTTTTGTTTGTAATAATACTAAACCAGGAATGCCTCCTGTCACTAACGGAGTTCCCCAAGGTTCGGTATTAGGACCTTTCCTGTTTCTATGTTATATAAATGATTTGCTATCAGCATTAAATACCCAGAGTAAGTGCATCCTGTTTGCAGATGATACCTCGTTAATTGATCGACACAAATCAATACTGAAGAGATAGACTAAGAGAGATAGTCTAAAAGATGCGAAGATATGGTTTACAGCCAACAAATAAAACTCAACGAAACAAAAACCCAACACTTACAAATTAGTTCAGATAGGTGGGTAAGTAAATCAGAACCACTTACACTTTTGGGTGTTGTTTTAGACACATTCTTAAATTGGATACCGCATATAGACTATCTCTGTTCAAAACTTGCTTCACAGGTTTTCGCTTTAAGATATTTGAAGAACTGTCTAAACAGCGATGTATTAAAGATGGTGTTTCATGCCATTGTCCGATTGTCCATTCACATTTGACTTACGGGGTACATGGGGCGTCATACGACGCCACATGTAGACCAATATTTGCAGAGTTGAGAATTCTTCCGCTGCCTAGTATTTATATAATAGACAGTTAAATATATACGTAAAAATATAGATAAATTCAGAACACACTCTGATAATCATACACACTCTACAAGACAGGCAGAAAATCTGGTACAGTCGTATTCTCGCATACGAACGACAAAAATAAATAAATTAGACTATAATATATATTATATATAATAATTTTGTCAATCATTACGTTGAAGTAAGAGATTTAAACTATAATAAGTTCATTAAGTTTGCCAACAATGAATTATTAAAAAAATGCTTCTATAGTGTTCAAGAAAACATAGACTATACTAGATGAATGCAACTGTAGACGAATTTCTGTCATATTAATTCTCTGTCATTTTAAATGTGGACGAATTTCTGTAATTTTAAATGTTCTGTCATTTTAAATGTTTATTCTATTTTTATATCTACCATTTTAATTGTATTTTTTTAATTATATTTTTTAATAAATGTATGAGCATGATGTACTATCTATATATATATATATATATATATATATATATATATATATATATATATATATATATATATATATATATATATATATATATATATATATATATATATATATATATATATATATATATATACATATATATATATACATATATATATATATATATATATATATATATATATATATATATATATATATATATATATATATATATATATATATATATATATATATATATATATATATATATATATATATATATATATATATATATATATATATATATATATATATATATATATTGACGAACAACTTGCACTAGTAAAATGGCAGTTTGTGACAATTTTTGTAACCCTGAGATATTGGTACAAGAGGGTAAAACAACAAACCCCTATAATATTTTTCTTCAGAACTTTTTAACGCGTCGATAATTCCTTATTTAAAATATATAAGACATTCTCTCAAATCTCAAATATTCTCTCAAATCAAATATTTTCTTCGAGAGATTGATTGTTTGCCCACAAAAAATTAAATTATGCTCATATTGCCCTTCAAATTATTTCACTGAAGGGTTGCTATTCGGTGAGTCAAGTAGGCTGTTGTCAAATAAAGTCATTATTACAAGTTTTTAAGTCATTATGACATTTAAGTATAATTTTGTTAATTTATCGCAATTTTACAGTTAAAATAAATAGGTACCTACAGCTTATTAAAATAGTAAACTATACAAATGTCGAAATGGCAGATATGCATTTTCTATATGGTCGTGCAGATGGAAATGCATTAGAAGCTCAACGGCGTTATGCTCAGTTATATCAAGAACGAACATTATCTCATCATGGTATATTCACACGTATCCATCAACATCTACGAGAAAATGGTAATTTTTTAGAAGAACTGTCGATTGCGGACGTGCTCGAGAGTGAGAACCGTATCGCTAGAGGAGGCTGTTCTTAATTTAATAGAAGAATTTCCTGAAACAAGTACAAGAAAAATTGCAGATATATTAAATGTAAGCTATCCCACGGTATTTAGAATTTTAAAAGAACAGCAGTTGTATCCATACCATATCCAACGAGTACAACGCTCTTACCTCGAGACTTTCTACGTCGTCTATTTTTTTGTCAATGGATAATTCAAATGATCACCAAAGTTCCACAGTAATTATTTCGTATTTTCTTTACTGATGAGGCTAACTTTTCAGGGAATCTATTAGAAATTTCCATAATAGTCACATATGGGCTGAAGATTTATGAAATTTTCATAAATCATTAAATGCGTGGCTTGGTGTCATTGATGATTATTTAATGGGCCCATATTTTCTTCCAATGAGATTAAATGGAGACGCATACTATTTCTTCCCTATTGAATTCTTTTTCGTTTTATTGGCGCCAGTTCTATGAACACTAATTTCTACTTTACTAGAATCACTTTAAACATGAGCAGTGAACACTCTTTAGTCCTAGAGGCGGTTCAATTAGGTCTAATATAAATTTCTTTGCAAGTAAAGTTACCGTTTTTTTTAAATAGTGAATTCTATGGAATTTATTTATGGAATATTTAATTAAATTTATTGAATTTTAGTGAAGCTCAAATATAGTAGTTTTAAATTGTGTCCTCAATTTTTATAAAAGAAAAAGAAAGAAGAAGTTGATTTATTATCATATATGAATAAAAAAATCTAGAAACCTTATTTCTTCCCTACGCCAAAACCTACGTAACTTATATCTATTACATGGGACCAAGTCTTCTGTCACTATATTTCTTAAAACTAGCAAAGTTTGAAATTGTTTATTACCTTTAAAATTATGTTAATCCTTTTTTTGTCACCACACACAAAAACTTATCACTTTTTTGATATCACTGGTTGGCACACGAACTAACAAATGCTGCTGCAAAAACACTTAATTTTGCAGTTATTTCTGCTTGTATACCAATTACGCTGGCGTTCCTGCTTATTTAGCACAAATTTAATATTATTACTTTAGATTTACTATTAATTTATAACAAATTTTATGAAACTTAGGAGCGTGGCAGTTGCTTCATCGAATGCCTTAACTAGACTCTCTTTTTTAGCTGTTTTTTGCAGTGTGATATGAGCCATCATATACACAGTGACAAAAATATGAAAATTACGTCACTTTCGAAAAAAACTGTGAGATTTTCTCAAGATGGCATCTACCGAATTATAGTAATATTGCGGGAGATAGTGTCACTTTTGAACAAATCATTTGATCCAGTCTGATTTTTTTACCATTATTAGTTCCTATATTTTTAATATGGTGAGTGACCGTCAGACCATCAAGTAGCGTGGGATGGACTTTTGGGAGGTAGACTGAGAAGTTGTCGACAAAATTTGTCCTACGAAATCATTTGATTCACGCTGAAAATTGTTCATTTTGCATATTTACTATGTATATTTCATTCAAAATAATTGTCAGACGCAGGTATGCAGGTGGAATGGTCGTCAGCTATGCATAGGTAGTTGTCGTAAAGTTCTGAAAATAAGTCATAGTATCCAGTCTAAAACTGATTGAGGTTACGATTTGTGGCCCATAATATAGTCGTCAGACGGCACGAAAGTGGTGGAAAATCCGTCAATCGGGCCTCTGGAGTGTAGCTCAGCGCTCAAAAGCATTGAGCGCGGGGTGTCTTTTGCGGTCCAACTGACGGAGTTGCGGTCCAACTAACGATTATATTCATATAAACATATTCATATATTCATATTATATTTATATAAACTACTAACTATCATCTGTATTAACCTCAGACTGGATACTATGACTTTAATCAGATTTATTAATCTATCATAAATAGCAAAATGAAGAACTATTCAAGTTTCAGAAACGGTATAAAAAGCTTTAGCAGATCCACGAGAAGTATTATTGTGATTCAACAATTTGAATAATACTTTTCTATGATTTTCTATAAAGCAAGCAAATTTTCTATTATTTAAGATACTAGTTTTTTTGAAGATAATAGTATTATACAATTATGTAATAACGTACGTTAATTTTGTTCTGTAAAATTTTAATGATTATCCATATTTTCATGTATTCATTGTTTAAGTGAGAGTTTTTGATAATTGTCAGTGTTCTATGCTAGAACTATAAAAGAGTCAACGTTTTCTCTGTATCTCTCTCTCTCTCTGTGTGTCCCTATCTCATCCTCCCTTGTACACCGACTAAACTATTATTGCAGGCGGCAGGAGAGTGTCAACATTCTCTCATCCCCTCTATCTCATTTTTCCCTACACTACTACACTATATATTCAAATGTTTCTCCACTATTCTAATATGTTTATTAAATAATTTATATACTGTTTTCTCCCATTTTATTAAATGGACTGTTTAATACAATAATTTCTCATTGAACTTATTAATTGAATTATCTTATTACTTATTAATTAATCATTAATTATATGTATTTAGAGATGTATTTATGTTTATTTTGGTACAAGTCATGAGGAGGTAAGTTTGTCAGGATCTTCGGTTGGATAAGTACTAGAGGATAAACAAGCTCCCTTCTGCATATGATAACTGCATCATTTGTAGAAGAAACAGAAAAAAAATAAAGGGCGAGACCAATCGCTGCCTGTCACGGAGCCACATTCGATAGAGTTCCTGAAAATGTATTCAATCTGACCATAATTCATTATTTAATAGAACCAATGGAAAATAATTGACCAGAGAAATAGTGATACATCATCGAGTTTGCATTTTACCTCTACGGGATAAATTGAGACTTATTGAAAATCAACAGCTTTTAAAAACTCAATGGCATAAGTCAAGAGATGTTCACAAAGTAGCATATGAAGCATTTGAAACTTTGTCGCCACAGAAATTATTGAAATCATACAATTCATTTAAAATTTGACTTTTTTACTCTTGATTTTTCGTTGGTTAAAAGAATATGTATTATATGTATTCCTGATTAAAATACATGTACGTATTTAAAAGTCACTCTGAAATAATTTCTGAATGCAGTTATTATAAAAAAAATATACTTTATTCATTTTCATTTATTAATTAGATCATTACCTCCGTTTCATCTATTCAAATTCATCATATGCAGTCTGCTGCATTCCAAAAATATGATATTATATTCCTGAATAAAAAAATAGACCGCAAAAGACAATGCTATTAATGCTATTAATATTATTAATGCGCTCAATGCTTTTGAGCGCTGCGCTACACTTCAGAGGCCCGACTGACAGACTTTCCACCACTCTCATGCCGTCTGACGATTATTTTTATGTGATATGAACCAGAAATCATCAGTTTCAGACTGTGACTTTATTTTCAGAATTTTACGACAACTATCTATGCATAGCTGACGACCCCACCCGCATACCGGCGGAAAACGTTTATTTTTATAAAATACACATCGGAAATATGCAAAATTAACAATTTTCAGCGTGGATGAAATGATTTTGTAGAATTTTTTTTTCGACAACATTCTCAGCCTCCCACGAGCCATCCTCCCGCGGTCTGGCTCTCGGTGTATTATTAAGTGATATTAAAACTATCATAACAACTACATTCCATCATGGTTCAAATGACTTGTCAAAAAGTGACACTAGCTCCCGGATTATAAGTTAACTTATATTCTTTAATGTGAAATAAAAAACCATATGCCATCATGGAATGTCTGTAAATGGTGTTTCATAAAACTTCTGAAAAAAACAGGACGTAATTTTACAATTTTTTAAGCAGCGTTCACATCTACGGTACCTTCTACTAGCACAAACTTTTATTATCTGTAGCCATTGCTGAGATTAGGAAGTGATAAAAAGGCTTACCACGACGACAACGACAGACGTCATTAGACATGCTCTCTGAAGTCCAAAACCTTGAGCATAGAGGTTAATTCGACTCAAATACATTCGACACCATTACGTTTTTTATGAAAAGTAATAAATAAGTATGTTTCATCGAGATTTGAGGAAAATCGATAACTCCAAAATTTTCGTTAATAATCGATTTATGTTGAGCCATTTAATAGGTATAGTGCAATGCAGATAGGTACATACCCAAAACAGGAAACTTATAAATTGGCACTTATTGTCTGTAATAACGAAGAGTTTAACCACTATTGTACAACAACACAAAATTTAGCTGCACCCCTACTGAACGCATATACATAACTGAAGGAATTAAAGAATTAAGAGTTATAATATGTCAATTAAACCATTCATAAACAATAACTTGATGAAGTTAACGAATCTAAACCGTTAAGCGCACGCATTTGCCTCAATAACCCATAAGTGAATTTATCAATTTACCCAATTTTTCCCTATTAGCGACAATGACTATTAGTGCAGCTATTAGTATATTAGTTTAACAGACCAGATTCTTTAATGCAATTCAACTCAATATTGTCCAATTGTTGCTATTAAAACATTTTACACAGTTAATGTGCACCAGTCAAATAAAGTCCTCTATTGAAGAGGGTTGTGTACCTACCAAACTTTTTCTTAGACAATTTTAAAATCATACTTGGGTACGCCACGTAGTTTTGAAAATGTGACGGGAACGCTTGACAACGAGTGACGCTGGTAGTGCCCTTGGAAAATTTTGTGCTGTGATCGTGTCATAAAAAGTGCTATGGTGTTAAGTAATGCGAATTATTATTCTGCCTGTAGTTTTGTTTAAATAATAAAGCTCTATTTTATGGGTCAAGAGTTCTATTAAAATAACCTTGGAGGCAATGCGTTAGCAACTATATATCGTTCAGTTGCATAATTCTTTGATATTGCTCGGAGCAGTACAAATTGAAATTTTATTATCGTCGAGTAGTCCAATGCTTTTGAATCCGCATATTTATGTGATACAATTTCACAATTTTTAAACGATATTTTTTTTAATTTCTCTTACTACTTATACCCCATGTAATTGAAAAACCGCAAAATATTTGAGAATTTGCCGAGACACGTCGATTTTTATTTTAGGGTGGAACAATTTTGACAATCAAGGAGTCATGGTATGTTCGTTCCCTTAACCCATAGCAACCCCAGTTTTAAAATCGATAATGGAACTACCCCACGTGTTATAAATCATTCGAGAGCCCTTTTCATGGCGAATACAGCAGTACATCAATTTTGGAAACGGTGTGAGATTTATTAAAATTATTTTTAAAAAAAAGTAATAGCTATAACAAGCAAATACATATATATTAATTTATTAAGTGTTCAAAATGTATACCATTTCTTTCCATACAATAATAAAGAAGTTGCGGAAATTCCTCCCGCGCTTTTTCAAAAGGTTCTTGCCTGATATCCCTGAAGGTACCTGTTGCACAATTTTGTAGATCTTGAAGGTTTAATGGCGGCGTTTTGTAAACTACTGATGTGAGATTCCTCCATAGTTAAAAGTCATTTAGACTGAGATCAGGAGATCTAGCAGGCCTCTTCTTCCTGTCGACCTATCAGAAAATGTGATAATATTAACAATTTTGTGTAAATTGTGTAATTAATAAATTGTGCAATAATTTTGTAAAATCTCAACCATTTTCAAAAAATTATGCACTGCTGTATTCGCCATGAAGAGGGCTTTCAGATAATTTTAAAATTGGGGTTGCACATATGGGGATGAACATATCAAGACTCCTTGACTGTCAAAAATGTTCACCCCTAAAATAAAAATCGACCTGTCCGGGCGAATTTTCAAATATTTTGCGGTTTTTTAATTACAGGGGGTGGTCAGTTTTACTCTGCAATGTGAATAATTTTGTAAAATCTCAACCGATTTCCAAAAATGATGCACTGCTGTATTCGCCATGAAAAGAGCTTTCAAACGATGTTTAACACGTGGTGTGGTTCCATATAAGATTTTAATGTTGAGGTTGCTAGGGGTTATGGGGATGAACATAACAAGACCCCTTGAGTGTCAAAAATGTTCTACCGTAAAATAAAAATCGAGGTATCCCGGCGATTTCTCAAATATTTTGCGGTTTTTGAATTACAACATACTGTGTCCATTTTGTAACTTACCACCCCGGTAATAGACCTATAAAAACCGCAAAATATTTGAGAAATCGCCGAGACATGTCGATTTTAATACAGTGGGTATATATATATATATATATATATATATATATATATATATATATATATATATATATATATATATATAAAATATATATATATATACACAGGGTGAGTCAGTTTTTTGTAGACAAACTTTAACAGGGGATAGAACGCACGTTTTTAAAAAGAAAAGTGCCTATAAAGATATGGCCGATCTAACTTCCTAAGGAAGATACAGGGTGTTAAAATTTAATTTTTTTTACATTAATGTGTAATATTTTCTGAACGGAATGATATATTCACTAAATATTTTACACATATCTTAACCTGCATAGGATCAACATGTTGTATTGTTCCTGTCGAAAATACTATAGTGGATGTTACTTTTTTCGGGTACTTCGACTATTCTGCATAATAGAACTTTTTTTTCGTACGCCACTGACATTATCTGATACATATTTCTAAAATAACGGCCCCTTAGTAACAATTTTGATCTCTTGTAATTTTGCTCTAACTATGACAGTTTTCGAGATATTGGCCGTTGTTTCTCTGACAGTGTAATGTCGTTATTATAATTTTTTTTTCTCGAATTTTCTTTATGACTTATAAACGAACGCTTTGATTTTTTTCATGTTTGGGGGATAATGCCTATTCATTAAGGCGCATAAAACAAGCGGTAAGAATGTTCAAAAACTTGCACAGTGGCGGGGTGGAAGGGGTGCTCCACCCCTTTCGTAAACAGAACTTCTACGCCAAAGACTATTTAAAAAAAACTGTTATTTTCATTATCTACATACAGTTTAACAAAAGTAATGTCCCTTCTTCTGTTTCGAAATTCCTGTGCGTTTCCTAGTTATTTTGATTTTTAGTGATTGATGTGGTACTAAATTAGGTAATTTATTTATTAGCAATAATAATTATCGGCTAAATATTTAATTCTTTCAACGAAACCTACCTAAATATGGTGTGTTAAGGATTCTAAAAAGCCGAAATCTCTTTATCTCTTTCCAAGTAATTACAATTACAAAAAAAAACATTAGATGAACATTGATGTTAATGTTTATGGAGATATAAACATTTTTGAATTTATAGCAATATTTAATTAACAATAAAAATTGTGGAATAAATAACAATTGTTAGCAATAATGATTTATAAATAACAATTACAAGAATTAATAACAATAACACTAGTACCTACATACATAAAATTAGATACTTTGTTCAAAATGTAAACCGTTCTTCTCAATACACATTTCACTGCGACGTATCGTAGAACGTCTTAAGTTAACTAAATGATGCACCCTTATTTCATTGCAAGCATCTCTAATGCGATTTTGAAGTTCCTCAAGTGTATTAACCGGAGTGGTATACACTATTTCCTTAATGAATCCCCACACAAAAAAGTCAAGTGGTGTTAAATCGGGGGATCTGGGAGGCCACGCCACTGGACCTCCACGACCTATCCACCTCCCTGGATAGTTATTGTTTAGCCAATTTCTTACATTTCTGCCATAATGGGCCGGGCACCCATCAAGTTGAATCCAAGACTGTCTTCTTAAATTCAAAGGAATGACTTCCCATATATTACCATGGTGTTCTTCTAAAAATTGTAGGAAATTTTCTGAATTTACACGTTATGGCAAGAAATAAGGTCCAAACATGTGGTTGCCGTAAATTCCAATCCAGACATTTGTACTAAATTCATGTTGAAAACTTCGTGGTCGAATGGCATGTGGGTTTTCATGTGCCCATACATGCAGATTGTGAAAATTTACTATACCACGACGAGTAAAACAAGATTCATCAGTCCACAGTATATTGGATAAGAAATCCCTATTATTTTGAATGGAGTTAAGAACCCACCTACAATAAGTAAGTCTTCGTTCAGCGTCACCTGGACATAAACCTGGAACAGGTTGAAAATGATATGGGCGTCTGTGATCCCGTTTTAAAACCCGGGAAATTTTACTTTGGGAAATACCGAGAGCAATAGCAGCACATCGAGTACTTGTCGTTGGGTTCCTATTAAATTCCCGCAATATACGGTCTCTATCTCGTCCACGGTTGTTCTGTCGGCCCCCGGGTACATTTTTCAAACCCTGGTTAACAAATCGACGGTGGATACTCACAAAAACGGAATGATGAGGTTGTCGTCTATTTTGAAATCTTCTTCGATACTCCCTAGCTGCGTATCTTGAATTCCCATTTGCGAACCCATAAATAAAATGAATGTCGGCTTGTTCGCTATTTGTAAATGTAAACGGCATGTTACACTAATTAAAATCTGGCAAATCACATAAAATAACTTTTTAATCTTAAAAATAATAATTAATAACAGTGAAAATATTCAAGATGAAGCAAAATTGTTTGTAGATAAACTTGTAATACGTCAAACTGTCGTTTCAAAATATGACATAATGCTTACTTGTTTTCCAAGGAGTATAATATGTTGTTGCAATTATTACGTACAGTTACAAATACGCTAGTTTTAAATGGAAATTATTTAGCAAACAACAACAAAAATTGAAACAGAAATTGGTACATGCACAAGTTTAATAAAACTTAAAGGAAATTTTTAAGACTTTTGGCAACTGCACAATAATCTATTGTATTGTAAGTACATTTGTAATTTAACAGATTTCAACATATAAAAGTATTGTATTTGAGTAAGGCTTGATATAACAAATATTTATTTGGACTACATTGGAAAAAGATAAAGAATAAGAGATTTCGGCTTTTTAGAATCCTTAACACACCATATTTAGGTAGGTTTCGTTGAAAGAATTAAATATTTAGCCGATAATTATTATTGCTAATAAATAAATTACTTAATTTAGTACCACATCAAACACTAAAAATCAAAATAACTAGGAACCGCACAGGAATTTCGAAACAGAAGAAGGGACATTATTTTTGTTAAACTGTATGTAGATAATGAAAATAATAGTTTTTTTAAAAATAGTCTTTGGCGTAGATGTTCTGTTTACGAAAGGGGTGGAGCACCCCTTACACCCCGCCACTGTGCAAGTTTTTGAACATTCTTACCGCTTGTTTTATGCGCCTTAATTAATAGGCATTATCCCCCAAACATGAAAAAATCTAAGCGTTCGTTTATAAGTCATAGAGAAAATTCGAGAAAAAAAATATAATAACGACATTACACTGTCAGAGAAACAACGGCCAATATCTCTAAAACTGTCGTAGTTAGAGCAAAATTACAAGAGATCAAAATTGTTACTAAGGGGCCGTATCTATATATATATCTATATATAGATACGGCTATATATATATATAGATACGATATATAGATATCTATATGTATCTATATATATATATATATATATATATATATATATATATATATATATATATATATATATATATATCTATATCTATATATATATATATATATATATATATATATATATATATATATATATATATATATATATATATATATATATATATATATATATATATATATATATATATATATATATATAGATACATATAGATATAGATATATATATATATATATATATATATATATATATATATATATATATATATATATATATATATATATATATATATATATATATATATATATATATATATATATATATATATCTATATATATATATATATATATATATATATATATATATATATATATATATATATATATATATATATATATATATATATACAGGGTGAGTCAGTTTTTTGTAGACAAACTTTAACAGGGGATAGAACGCACGTTTTTAAAAAGAAAAGTGCCTATAAACATATGGCCGATCTAGCTTCCTAAGGAAGATACAAGGTGTTAAAGTTTCATTTTTTTTTACATTAATGTATAATATTTTCTGAACGGAATGATATATTCACTAAATATTTTACACATATCTTAACCTGCATAGGATCAACATGTTGTATTGTTCCTGTCGAAAATACTATAGTGGATGTTACTTTTTTCGGGTACTTCGGATAATCTGCATAATGGAACTTTTTTTTCGTACGCCACTGACATTATCTGATACATATTTCTAAAATAACGGCCCCTTAGTAACAATTTTGATCTCTTGTAATTTTGCTCTAACTACGACAGTTTTAGAGATATTGGCCGTTGTTTCTCTGACAGTGTAATGTCGTTATTATATTTTTTTTCTCGAATTTTCTCTATGACTTATAAACGAACGCTTAGATTTTTTCATGTTTGGGGGATAATGCCTATTAATTAAGGCGCATAAAACAAGCGGTAAGAATGTTCAAAAACTTGCACAGTGGCGGGGTGTAAGGGGTGCTCCACCCCTTTCGTAAACAGAACATCTACGCCAAAGTCTATTTTAAAAAAAACTATTATTTTCATTATCTACATACAGTTTAACAAAAATAATGTCCCTTCTTCTGTTTCGAAATTCCTGTGCGGTTCCTAGTTATTTTGATTTTTAGTGTTTGATGTGGTACTAAATTAAGTAATTTATTTATTAGCAATAATAATTATCGGCTAAATATTTAATTCTTTCAACGAAACCTACCTAAATATGGTGTGTTAAGGATTCTAAAAAGCCGAAATCTCTTATTCTTTATCTTTTTCCAATGTAGTCCAAATAAATATTTGTTATATCAAGCCTTACTCAAATACAATACTTTTATATGTTGAAATCTGTTAAATTACAAATGTACTTACAATACAATAGATTATTGTGCAGTTGCCAAAAGTCTTAAAAATTTCCTTTAAGTTTTATTAAACTTGTGCATGTACCAATTTCTGTTTCAATTTTTGTTGTTGTTTGCTAAATAATTTCCATTTAAAACTAGCGTATTTGTAACTGTACGTAATAATTGCAACAACATATTATACTCCTTGGAAAACAAGTAAGCATTATGTCATATTTTGAAACGACAGTTTGACGTATTACAAGTTTATCTACAAACAATTTTGCTTCATCTTGAATATTTTCACTGTTATTAATTATTATTTTTAAGATTAAAAAGTTATTTTATGTGATTTGCCAGATTTTAATTAGTGTAACATGCCGTTTACATTTACAAATAGCGAACAAGCCGACATTCATTTTATTTATGGGTTCGCAAATGGGAATTCAAGATACGCAGCTAGGGAGTATCGAAGAAGATTTCAAAATAGACGACAACCTCATCATTCCGTTTTTGTGAGTATCCACCGTCGATTTGTTAACCAGGGTTTGAAAAATGTACCCGGGGGCCGACAGAACAACCGTGGACGAGATAGAGACCGTATATTGCGGGAATTTAATAGGAACCCAACGACAAGTACTCGATGTGCTGCTATTGCTCTCGGTATTTCCCAAAGTAAAATTTCCCGGGTTTTAAAACGGGATCACAGACGCCCATATCATTTTCAACCTGTTCAAGGTTTATGTCCAGGTGACGCTGAACGAAGACTTACTTATTGTAGGTGGGTTCTTAACTCCATTCAAAATAATAGGGATTTCTTATCCAATATACTGTGGACTGATGAATCTTGTTTTACTCGTCGTGGTATAGTAAATTTTCACAATCTGCATGTATGGGCACATGAAAACCCACATGCCATTCGACCACGAAGTTTTCAACATGAATTTAGTACAAATGTCTGGATTGGAATTTACGGCAACCACATGTTTGGACCTTATTTCTTGCCATAACGTGTAAATTCAGAAAATTTCCTACAATTTTTAGAACAACACCATGGTAATATATGGGAAGTCATTCCTTTGAATTTAAGAAGACAGTCTTGATTCAACTTGATGGGTGCCCGGCCCATTATGGCAGAAATGTAAGAAATTGGCTAAACAATAACTATCCAGGGAGGTGGATAGGTCGTGGAGGTCCAGTGGCGTGGCCTCCCAGATCCCCCGATTTAACACCACTTGACTTTTGTGTGTGGGGATTCATTAAGGAAATAGTGTATACCACTCCGGTTAATACACTTGAGGAACTTCAAAATCGCATTAGAGATGCTTGCAATGAAATAAGGGTGCATCATTTAGTTAACTTAAGACGTTCTATGATACGTCGCAGTGAAATGTGTATTGAGAAGAACGGTTTACATTTTGAACAAAGTATCTAATTTTATGTATGTAGGTACTAGTGTTATTGTTATTAATTCTTGTAATTGTTATTTATAAATCATTATTGCTAACAATTGTTATTTATTCCACAATTTTTATTGTTAATTAAATATTGCTATAAATTCAAAAATGTTTATATCTCCATAAACATTAACATCAATGTTCATCTAATGTTTTTTTTTTGTAATTGTAATTACTTGGAAAGAGATAAAGAGATTTCGGCTTTTTAGAATCCTTAACACACCATATTTAGGTAGGTTTCGTTGAAAGAATTAAATATTTAGCCGATAATTATTATTGCTAATAAATAAATTACTTAATTTAGTACCACATCAATCACTAAAAATCAAAATAACTAGGAAACGCACAGGAATTTCGAAACAGAAGAAGGGACATTATTTTTGTTAAACTGTATGTAGATAATGAAAATAACAGTTTTTTTTAAATAGTCTTTGGCGTAGAAGTTCTGTTTACGAAAGGGGTGGAGCACCCCTTCCACCCCGCCACTGTGCAAGTTTTTGAAAATTCTTACCGCTTGTTTTATGCGCCTTAATGAATAGGCATTATCCCCCAAACATGAAAAAATCTAAGCGTTCGTTTATAAGTCATAAAGAAAATTCGAGAAAAAAAAATTATAATAACGACATTACACTGTCAGAGAAACAACGGCCAATATCTCGAAAACTGTCATAGTTAGAGCAAAATTACAAGAGATCAAAATTGTTACTAAGGGGCCGTTATTTTAGAAATATGTATCAGATAATGTCAGTGGCGTACGAAAAAAAAGTTCCATTATGCAGATTATCCGAAGTACCCGAAAAAAGTAACATCCACTATAGTATTTTCGACAGGAACAATACAACATGTTGATCCTATGCAGGTTAAGATATGTGTAAAATATTTAGTGAATATATCATTCCGTTCAGAAAATATTACACATTAATGTAAAAAAAAATGAAACTTTAACACCTTGTATCTTCCTTAGGAAGCTAGATCGGCCATATATTTATAGGCACTTTTCTTTTTAAAAACGTGCGTTCTATCCCCTGTTAAAGTTTGTCTACAAAAAACTGACTCACCCTGTATATATATATATATATATATATATATATATATATATATATATATATATATATATATATATATATATATATATATATATATATATACACACACATATACACTGTGTTCATTTTCAAATTTACCACCCCCTATAATTGAAAAACCGCTAAATATTTGAGAAATAGCCGGGACACGTCACTTTTTATTTTAGGGGGTAACATGTTTAATATTCAAGGGGCCTAGATATGTTAATCCCCCTAACCCCTATTTTAAAATCTTAAATAGAACTGCCTCACGTGTTATACATCATTTCATATCCCTTTTCTTTGTGAATACAGTATTGCATCATTTTTGGAAATCGGTTGAGATTTCAATAAAAAAAATTCAAATTGCACAATAAAACGTACTCCCTGTAATTAAAAAACCGCAAAATATTTGAGAATTCGCCGGGACACTTTGATTTTAATTTTTCTTGGGGGAGGCATTGTTGAACGTCAAGTGGTCTCGATAATGTTCATCCCCCTAACCCCCAGCAGCTCCAATTTTAAAATTATTAATGTACTTCCGTGTTATACATCATTTGAAAGCCCTTTTACATGGCTAATAGAGTAGTGCATCATTTTTGGATATTTGTTGAGATTTTACAAAATTATTTAAAAACATTTAAAAAAATTAAATTAATAGCAATAACTAGCTAATAAATTTATGTTGCTTTATTAAGTGTTCAAAATGTAAAATATTTTCGTTTTCTTTCCATACAATAATAAAGACGTTGCTGAAATTCCTCGCGCACATGTTTAAAAGTTTCTTACCTGATATCCCTGCACGTAGTTGTTATGCGATTTTGTACATCTTGAAGGTTTAGTGGCGGCGTTTTGTAAATTACTGATTTGGGATACTCCCATAGGTAAAAGTCATTTGGACTAAGATCAGGAGATCTAGCAGACCATTCTATTTGCGAGAAAATGTGATAATGTGAATAATTTTGTGTAATTTATGTAATTAATAAATTGTGCAGGTTGAATAATTTTGTAAAATCTCAACCAATTTGAAAATATGATGCACTGCCGTATTCGCCATGAAAAGGGCTTTCAAATGATGCTTAACAGTTCCGTTTAAGATTTTAAAATAGGGGTTGCTAGGGGTTAGGGGGATGAACATATCAAGACCTATTGACTGTCAAAAATGTTCCCCCCTAAAATAAAAATACAAAATACTCATCCCGGCGAATTCTCAAATATTTTGTGGTTCTTCAGTTACAGTGGGGTGGTAAGTTTTATTGTGCAATTTGAATAAGTTTGTAAAATCTCAACCGATGTTCAAAAATTCCGCACTGCTATGTTCGCCTTGAAAAGGGCTCTCAAATGATGTACGAGTATAACACTTGGGGTAGTTCTATTTTAAATTTAAAAATTGGGGTTGCTAGGGGTTGCTAGGGGGATGAATATATCAAGACCCCTTGATTATCAAAAATGGTCCCCCTCCTTAAAATAAAAATCGATGTGTCTCGGCGATATCTCAAATATTTTGTTGTTTTTCAATTACAGGGGGCGGTAAGTTTCAAAATGAACACATGCGACAAAATATCTATAGCGACAATTTGATCACGTATTCTATATTGAAAAATAATACTACTTTACTCAGTTTGGATTTAAAAAAAATAATTTCTAATTGTTGCGAAACGGCTTTAGATGTTTTAATGAAATTTTAAGGCGTTAACAGTTTGAAATAGAAAAGCGCACCTTGTTAGACCTGTTAGAAAGCAATCATATTTAATAAACTACAGAAAGTGGCCCGTTAAAAGGCAAACTTATTTAATAAACTACAATAGGAGGCCTGTTAGAAGGCAAAATATGAATTTAATAAAACACAAAAGTAGCCTGTTAGATATCAAACATATTTTTTAATAAGCTATAAAATGAGGCCTGTTAAAAGGCAAAGATATTTAATAAACTACAGAAAGGGGCCTGTTAGAAGGCAAATACATTTAGCAAATTACAAAAAAAGGCCTGGTGGAAAGTATATGGCTTTAATAAACAGAAAAGAGGACATATCTTATATGTTTATTAAACAGGAAAAAGAGGCATTTTAAAAGGCAAACATTTTCAATAAACTGTATAATATAATATAATATGTTACAAACGATTTTCTTGAGTTTCAGAAACTCTATCGGCATTAGAGGACAAATACATCATCATGGTGGCAGAATGTTGGAATGCGAAGTCAACAAGTATAATCTAGGCAGGATTCACTCCGATAATGTTTTGTTATGGACGTTTAAATGATATAAAAATTTAACCAGTAAGCTGCTGCTCACAGAGACATAAATTATTTAATATTATCTGTCAAAGTGTAAATAATGATAGTCGATAGATAATATACGGAGTTCATCAAAGCAGCCGCCTTTGTCATTGAAGGAGGTGCCAACAGCATACAAGGGCGGCCGCACGGTTTTGCCGACTTTTTACTTTTTATGCGGTTTCAACTGGGATCGTATGAACTTTACATACAAACACTCCAACTGCCCATTCGTGTAATCGTGTGGATGTTATTCTATGTGCAGGTAACATGTTACGCCACTGTCGATGGGCAACTACCATCCGTAAATGAAATATGAAATGCATTTGATACTTTAGTGAGTTGCGTCAAGATTTATGATTTGCTTTCCATACATCTCTAATAGCAAGGACCAGGCAAAAATTTGGAATGTGCTACTTCTTCTGCGTGTCATTACTTATGAAGCGTCATGATAAACATTACGAAGTAGTAACTGGAAAAATGTACAGAATGCGTTCGAGCAATTTTCGGTTAACGCAGACACTTGTTGCGAGGCTGTATCATCTCCCCAATTGTGATCAATTAAGGAGCCATTAGATTTAATTTAACTTAACTCGCTCAATTGATGATGGCGTAGGGGTCATATGTACCGACAGTGTCATCCATGCGGGACATGCAATCATCGCATACGCAACATATAGACACTTCAAACAAAAAAATGCATGTACTCTGTTACGACCCACTCTTTAACGATGAAACATAAAATATGAGTACACTCTGCCGATATTATTCCAACAGGAAGCTGAGGGTACAGGCAGAATAATAACTTTTCTATCTATAATAATGTCCGTCATTTCTATTGTAGGTACCTACCTACTCATTGCTGGACTTTGAACATATTTTATAAGTATACCTAAACGGTACTTATGGGCAATAAAGTCATTGCGTACGAGGGTGCAATATTAGAATTTAACAATTCAAAAAAAAAATTTGTTACATAATAATAGCAGAAATACCAAATTAACACTTATTGCATTTGTCCAAGTTTCCACTTTTCTATTTCTATCCACAATAATTGATGTTGATCTATAATTTCATTCGACGAAATGTCCTATTAAATACTTACACTAGTATAAATAATAAATTGTTGTCGAGGTACGACGTAGCTAAACTCTTCTATATATTTTTTTAAATGCGATATTTTAATACAATTTAATAAAATGCGTAATTTTTTTTATACTTTACAACAATAATATCTCTTATCTCAAGTCCCATTACTATTTGTGCTGGTAGCATTTGCGAGGAGAATGACTTAACTTGGTAAACCTTAACCACCATCAGTGAAGGATCTTGGCATACCTCAGAAAATTTCATCAGTTAGGTAAAACTCGGACACACACATCCATCCATACCCACCGACCATGTCAATTGTCGGTGCTGGGAATCGAACCAAATACGGGGCTAGTCGTGTTCTATCACAACGGCATAGCCCACTATTCTACCTTTCAAATTTACATTTAGACTATCCAACACCTAGCATCGGCTGGTGAGGGAGGGCTGCGGGGCGCCGCCCTCCCTAGGCAAATGACGATATACATGTAATTAATTATTGTTTCATATTCATACTTTTTTATTCAAATTCAATTCAATTAAATAAAACATTAACTTATATTAACATCTAACATACTATATTTACTATCTTGTTAACAATATTTACATTAGCGCTCTACGCCTGGACTATAGAGCCCGCCCGCACTGGCTACGGAGAACGCTGCCGGCCGGGTGCCGAGGTCAGCCCAGCCAAGCTTCTCATAGCAAATAGGCGGTTGCTATGGAAACGGCACACTTCTTATAACGCGATTTAAACGGGATTTCGGGCGTAGCTCGACCAGCCCACAGGCCGCAGTCGTACTCATCACTCATACGGTTGACGCAAGCGCTCCGGTTTTTTGGTTTTATAATATTGTTTTGGAGTTGAAGGATGAAGACAAAAAATGAGGGTGTGTGATGTCATGAATTTAAACTTTAGTTCTCTGAATTTATCCGACAAGGTAAACATTTAAAAAAAAGAACCTTGTGCCATACTGAATTTAAGTCAAGTGCAACCCAGTTATAAAAATCGAGGAGGGTTTACGCAAAAGTTTGACGCAAGTTTTTATGACGTTAACAGTTAACGTTTTTATGACAGACGTTATGGTTGTGTGGATGCGAAGAGATAGATGCATATTTTTGTTTTGTTTGTTTACTGTTCGGTGGCGACGATAAGTAGACGAAAGAAGGGGTACGTGATTTGAAGTATATCGACGAGAAGATAAAAAACATGCAAAATCGTGCATATCGGCCAAGCATATAAATAATATTGTAAGCTTACAGGTACTGGACACAACTAATATTGCTTCTAGTTTAATTAGTGCGTATGCAGAAAATATTCGCAAGCACAACCAAATGGTATTAAAAAACCCCAAACGCCCCCCCCCCCCCAAACAAAGGTGTCTCCAGGCGCGGCGCCGCCAACACCCCATAATAGGAATAATGGGAAAAAGGTGAAAAAAGAATAATTAGAGAAATAATAGATTAAGAGTCAACAATTCACTAATTAATAGTTTTACAAATCATTGTACATGACAAGATTATGGCCTTTAAACATGGAGGACAGGTTAATTAGTGTCCTTAAACCTAATTAATTCAATTTCGTTGCGAAAGTCGAAGAGTATATGTCATTTGATCGGGAAAAACTAAGAGAGCAAACAATATGCATCAATTTTTACTTACAAAACATCCGGCTCTTCTGTTGACGCGTGTTTTGTGAACACGCTATCTGAAGGACGAAATGTTCAAACAACGTAAGATTTGGTACGAAAATAGTTGTATAATTGTTTTGTATGTATATATATATATATATATATATATATATATATATAATATATATATATATATATATATATATATATATATATATATATATATATATATATATATATATATATA
>CAXKVY010007417.1:0-28775 GCA_964058915.1 Tetropium fuscum | reverse complement strand
TGTTATAAACTAGCATTACTTCGAAACTATTACTTATAATAATAGTTTCCTTAAGAAAGTTAGTGATATAATCGTTGCATTGCTGGCAACTAAGTCGTGTTTTCTATTGTACAAAAAATATATCCAGATTATTTGTAATGTGTAGTAACCAAAAGACTATAATATTTCTTGTAATTGTGTGAAATACTTTTTATATAAAACATATCTACAAGTCTTATAAAACATATCTACATCTACATCTACTGTCTTATAAAACATATCTACAAGGCAACGGTATTAGATGTTCTGATTTACTTAATTATGGTAGTCAGTACTACCTTAGAGGTACATAAAACCCTTCAAGTATTAAGTACTTTTCTCATCAAAATTTAATTAACCCTCGTGTAGGTTGCAAGAAAGTCCCTTTTATCAAAGCAATAATAATTATTATGATACACCTTTAATTTAATTAGATAATTCTAAGACATGCATTGAAGTATTTTTAAACACCATACATGGTTTTTAACTGTGAAATTTTAAATATTGTTTTTTAAATATTAAAATATAAATCATTATAAGTACCAGTTACCCAAAATGCAATTATATGCCCGATTCATCCGATACCATTTCCGCATAATAATTGTTATCGTTAAAATTTAACGAAGCACTATGCCGTTGTTGCTTTGTGATTATAGCTCTGCATGACTAAAATTACATAATTTACAGTTCGACATAAATCTAAACTCTGTTAATTTAAAACAAAATTTATTGATTTATTGAAATTTAAATTATGCAGTAATTGAAAATGTAACACGTTATTTGAATGGTTTTGAAATGGCTCCTACCGTCTCTTACATAAATGCACCAGAGTTGATTAACATATAGATAGATAGATAGACATTTCAATTTAAAAACGGTGATGCGAAGAAATATTTACAAATCGGTGTTGGCAGAAAATATGTTCTCATCGTACAATTATTTTGTCAAATAATGTTCGCTAGTATTTTCGTAAATACTTCATTAATATAATAATTAATGTATTGATTTTTGTAGGCGTAGGGAAGTTCTTTGTTTGCACTTTTTACTTTCCATCAAAATATATATTTTTAATACTTTTCGTACGCATATGAGTGTGAAAAGTCTAACTTTCGCGCACAAGTGCGAAAAGCAAAATATAGTGCGAAAAGTAATCTTTAACAATACAAAAATTCTGACGGCATCTGAAAAGAAACTGTCATAAAAGTGTCAATAATTGTATTTAAATCTGTTACTTTCACTTTTAGTAATCAACAATTTGAGAATCCGAAATTTATTGTAGGTATATTTGACGGATAAATTTATTTTAATCAGTGACTAGACGTTCCCTTTAGCATGTGTTTAAAGATTCAGGTCGGCATATTGCTTTCATTAGTCGATTACATTCATCAAAATTGCTATAAATATCTTAGTACATATCGCTTTATTGTTTTGTGAGTTGAACATTGGCAGTTCTGTGACACTAGCCTGACTCGGCAGATCTGTGGTCCAATTTCCTGGGGCGTTGGCCTCGTCGCTTTTTTTTGAGCTGCACGCCTGAATGGTATACTTGTGTTTCAATGTGTTAAGAGTTTAAGTGATTTTCTTAGTAAAATAACGTATTATGTACGTTCCGTTAGAATGGGATAATTCAAGGAAAGCATTGTTCATGTGTGGATATTTTGGATGAGTCTACACATACCACATTAGTGGGATCAAATAATTTTAATTAAAAAACATTGCGGTAACACAGTTTGTTTTCTTGAAACCGCGTGTTCATATTTTATTTTGTTTACTTTGTGTTCTCGAGGGTCTGCGTTGCGTTGAACTCCCTAGAGTTCATTGAAAGACACAGGTAAGCTATCTTTTCGAAGCCGTTTTCCAACTACTTAAGCTTTATTGTCTTTCGGCGAGTGCAAGTCACAACACCTTTTACCACCTTCTTTGGAACCACCTTTTACACCACCTTTTTTGGAACCACATTTTTTTTGAACCACCTCTGGAATCACCTTAAGGACCACCTTGCTGAGGTCTATCGACCCCTGTACCTGCGTAAAGTTACAGGAGAGATCCACCTTACTGGAAGACTCGTTGCATATCACAGATAAGCCTAGTTTTAAGTATAGTTTAAAAGGGGACACATCCTGTTTGATTGACTTGATATTGCTAGTGTGTACGCTTAAAGACATACAATTATTACGAGCCCTCAGCTAACGATTGACAAAGTGTCTATAATATATTTATTCACCTGGTTTCTCCCGGTGTTTAATCAACTTATTTAGGTAGGCATTGCCTCACTACTTTTATATATATATATATATATATATATATATATATATATATATATATATATATATATATATATATATATATATATATATATATATATATATATATATATATATATATATATATATATATATATATATATATATATATATATATATATATATATATATATATATATATATATATATATATATATATATATATATTGATTGCAGAAAGGTCGTCGTTCACTTTGACATTTAAACCGTTTTCTGTTTAAGCTGTTTATGTATTTTATGCTGCGTTTCCAGGTATAATACCACATTTTTGGTAAATTTTTGAATTATTTTTTTGTATCACCATTTATAACTTTCCAATTTGTTAAGTAAACCTAGTAATAAGTATACTGTGTGTGTCTTATTTTTCTTTCCCCCAAAAAATACAGAATGTGCCATAGTAGATTCGATACCCAGGATAATTTGGGGACTATATGACTTAGTTGCGCATTGTCAGTGGCGTCCACAGGAATTTTATTGTTATTTTTATTATTTTTTTATTATTTTGTTATTTTAATAAAAATAAGCTGAAATAAAATGAGCTGAAAATGAGCTGAACTAGCGTAGGCAAACTTTTATTGCCCACTTTAAATCGCTTTTGAATGTACTCCAGGGGTAATAAATCTTTTAATACATGAATGAGACAAAATGTTTCATGATATAAACTTTCATGAATAATTTCAAGACTTACAGAAATTTCCATCAGGCTCTAGTGTATCATTTTATAATAGGAAAATAATATTGGAAAATAAGTTCTTAATCCATATCGCAAAATATGTTAATACTCTTTGACTGGGACGAAAAGAAGGTGAAATGGAGTTTCCTTGTCTTTACAGAAATTTCCACCTACTTCTAGAAGTTATACAATTTTATAATATAATACGCAAAACTACTATAACCCGGAAAAAATAGCTCAAAAATTAGGGGTTGCAATTCAAAGTTGTCATTATCAAAATAGGTATTTAAAATGCCTAAAATATTCCTATTAGAAGACACTCGAATAATTTTATAGACTCAGTTTTGTCTGACTGATCCGGGATTTGTTACGTGTTTCATTTAAAAAGTTTCCTGATTATGGCAACATAGGAGGCCATACTCGCGTCGAGATATGTAACAATTTTCTTGTTAATTCAGCCTAGAAAATGAGAGAATTTTTAATGTTGTCTATGAAAAAAATGTTTAACGTATATGCCTCTGTAAAATGGAGTTTCTTTTTTTTGAACGAGACAATTGATATCAATGAGTTGATACTGTAAACGGTTATCATAGATTCGAAACGAGAAAAATTTTTAATTTTAATGCAATTCATTTAACGGAACAAAACTATTTATCTCCTGGCGCACGTGATTGATCGTCCAATCTGAACTATGCTAAACATTCTAACGTCAGTGGCGTGTACAATGGGGAATATTCGTCACAACATCAGTGAATGAACAAGGAAAAATATTGACTCTCACTAATGCATTTATACATTTATTTATTGAATGCTTGGCACTCTTAAAACTACACAACTGTATAGTTAAGTCACATAAGTCACTCATTTGACAAGAGATGCCATTAGGAGTATGCCAAAATAGTACAAAAGCACACAGCATATATATTATTCCCTATTTAATAACATTTACTATTTGAATGGAGAAATCGTTCAAACTTGAGTGTAATGTAGCGCAGCATGAATTTCAATTTTCGGGCACTGTTTAAGGCCGATGGGAAATATCACAGTCATGCAAGGGAAATGGGAAGCGAAATAATAATAAAAACACAGTTGCATAAAGGAAACAAAAACAACATTTTAACGAGTGACATGAGAGCATGAAATGCTGCAACTGAAAATTCTTCAATTGACAACGAAAGGATATAAAATTCAGCTTGGAAAATATCGGTGCAAAAATAAACGAACTGAATGTAACACAAACTTGAATAAAGTAATGACATAACTGAAATAGTTCTATCAGTCTTACACTAGATTGAGGGTTATTTAGGTTACAATTAATAATGACTCCAAAGGTGGCACCCCAGGAAACTCGTTTAAGAAATTCTAAAAAATGCAGGCTTTCAAATAATTGTACTTAAAATGCCTAAAATATTGGTATTAGAATACTTTCACTCGAATATTTTTATAAACTCAGTTTTGGCTGACTGATGTAAGATCCGGGATTTGTTACGTGTTGCATGTAAAAAGTTTCCTGATGATGGCAACATAGGAGGTGATACTCGCGTCGAGATATGTAACAATCTTCTTGTTAATTCAGCCTAGGAAATGAGAGATTTTGTAATATTATCTATGAAAAAAATGATCAACATATATGCCTCTGCAAAAAGGAATTTTCTTTTTTTGAACGAGACAATTGATAGCAATGAGTTGTTACTGTAACGGTTATAATAGATTCGAAACGTGCGGGAAAAATTAATAATTTTAATGCAATTAATTTAACAGAATAAAACTATTTATCTCCTGGCGCACGTGATTGGTCGTCCATTCTGAAATAACTGAACTGCTTCTACTTATAGGATATGGAACGTCGAGATTTCCCAGTATCATCTCGCGTGTTCGAGGCCTGGCAACGATCATTATCGTCTTCGCCGGAACCTTCTGGGCTCGTCGATTCTAGTGTGGGGCAAGTCGATCGCCTACGTGACTCATCGTCAGCGCCACACTTTATTATATGATAATCATTCCAGATGCATGATAAACATTCTAACGCCAGTGTCGTGTACAATGGGGAATATTCGTTAAAATAGCAATGAATGAACAAGGAAAAATATTGACTCTCACTAATGCATACATTTATTTGTTGAATGCTTGGCATTCTTAAAACTACACAACTGTTTTATAAGTCACTCATTTGACAAGAGATGTCATTAAGGGTATGCCAAAATAGTACAAAAGCACACAGTAAATATATTATTCCCTATTTAATAACATTTACTATTTGAATGGAGAATTTGTTCAAACTTGAGTGTAATGTAGCCCAGCATGAATTTCAATTCTCAGGCAGTGTTTAAGCCCGATGGGAAATATCACAGTCAAGCAAAGGAAATAGGAGGCGAAATAATAATAAAAACACAGATGCATAAAGGAAACAAAAACAGCATTTTAACGAGTGACATGAAAGCATGAAATGCAGCAACTGAAAATGCTTCAATTGACAATGAAAGTATATGAAATTCAGCTTGGAGAATATCGATGCAATAATAAACGAACTGAATGTAGCCCAAACTTGAATAAAGTAATGACGCAACTGAAATACAACTGGTTACAATTAAAAGTTTCTCGTTCGTTTTTCAGCTTATAATGCCAAGACTTTTCACAAATATTTATGCAAAACTCTGCAAGTTAGAGAACAACATCCATTTTAATATGTCTCTCATTAATTCTGGAACATCGCCCTACAGACGCCAACGACTAAGGCAATATAAATTTATAATAGACAAATTGAGGGATAAAGTGCTTTTACATGTTTAAACAACTCAAACTTCGTTAAATATCTGAATACGTACAGAGTTGGGGGCGAAACTAATACATTCAACATGTCACTTGGCTGCATCGAACGGTAATCGGCTGCGGAGCTAACAGTGTTAAGTTTACACCGGGAGGGTCAGAGGGCTCAAATTGGCCATTGGCTATTCTGAAATATTAGCGGCTTCCTCGGCCGGCTGCTGCTGTTTTGCAGAATGAGATTATCCGGATTCACGATCGAGAATCCTGCAATAATTAATCGAGTTATAAATCGTGCGAGGGCCGGCCGGCGCGGCGGTTTAAATGATGGCTTTTTTATTTTTTGGAATTTCAAGCTGGAGCAACGTTTCCTGCGGGAAGTAAGTTATAAATTTAAATGGAAGAACATATTTTCAGGTCCAGTCCCAGGAGGAGCAGGTTGATAACGGGCCCTTCAGCAAGGCAGTATTTTATGTTAAAGGATGATTTTTGAAACCTTCAAATTGTAGGGAATAATAAGGTGGATTGTAGATACAAGAATAAAGAAAGATACGAGAGAGAAAATATAATTCCAAAACGGGTCTATCTTTCAGGAGAATGAAAGAAATTTTATGAACTAAATTATTCCTTTTCAGTAGTATAGGTATATTAAAATCCATTTTTTAAAATAATTTATCAGTAAATACGATTAACAAAGTGTAGTGCCATAATTGCCACACTTACCCTCATTATCTTATTTCTTATTATGTTATTATTTTAAGGTAAACTATGTCATATATATGCAAACAATAACCAATAAAGTGCTGACATAGAAACTAGCCTAAGGCCGGCTTATTAAACAACTAATGCGAAATAGGTTACGTACACCCGTTTGTACTGACCTGGGTAAACATTATATATACCAGTGTAACTAGATTAATTAATCATTAATTATTGCTAAGCATTAATCGTTGTACGTCTCGCTCTACCTATTACTATTCATCGGGCAAACCGATCACTAGTTAATTATAAGTACCATGTTATAATGTAATAATAAACCATTATCAAAGTGTTCCTACTGCATTTACCTTCATAGGTAGTTTTACTCACTACCTGGCGATCTCCATAGATTACCACTACATGGCGATCCTGCCAGGATGACTGGCAGTGATCACCACCACAAAAGAATCCATTGCCTCTCATTAGAGCAATCCATCCTGATAAAAAGGTGGTAAAAAAAAAGGAGACAATATGATATAAAAACAAAACATTCAATCAGCGTTGTTTGCAGTTGCTTCGTTTTCCACTTTCCATGGGCCGAAAAAAAATATCTTATGACTTATGATTTATTAAAAGCTTTAAAATCTCTAAATAGTTACGTTTTCAGGAAGTGAGCAAATCGATATTTTAATAATTTAGGGACAATGTAGCAGAAACCCTGTAGAAGCTGACTGTGTATATCAAGAAGAAAATCCTAATAGACGTGATCATCCATCGAGGCAATACACTTTTCTTAGTAGGTAGAAAATGATACCACTTTGTTAGCCAACATCATAATCAGGCAAAGCATAAGGTCATAAAAAAGAATTAAAAAAACATAAGTTCTTTTAATAGTTTTTAGAGTGCTTTTAAGAGCTTTTACGATGCTTTCAAGGGCTTTTAGAGTGCTTTTAAGAACTTTTAGAGTGCTTCCAAGACCTTCTGGAGTGCTCTTGAAAAGCTCTAAAAGCTATTAGAAGCACTCTTAAATTTCTTAAAAGCTCTTAAATGCACTTATATTTAAAATTTTTTTTTAGCACTTATGAGCATTTATGGTACCTTTCAATTTTCTTTATCACCTGATTATGATGACTCAAAAAGTGGAATCATTTCCTACCTACTGGTTCAAATCGCCGATATACAAATGTTGGTGCAATTGGTATTTGAACGTGCGAAACCCATCTTTTTTAATATGCTGACAGTGCTTCACGAATAAAACGTTAACTTCCACCGCCCCACTAACTTGTCCCGTAATCTTGTCTCGTTGCACATGTTGCACAAGAAAATTTTGAGCATCTGAAAAGCTCTTGAAAGCACTCTAAAAGCTGATAAAAGCATTCAAAAGCATTCCAAAGTCTCTCAAAAGCACTCTAAAAGCTCTTAAAAGCACTGTAAATATATGCTAAATATATAGTACTTATAATATAAGTACTTATAATTCAATCATATATTCAGATGAATGCAGATTAACCAACTGTGGTAGGTTTAACAGGCATAACACTAGGTTCTTGTCAGTAGAAAATGAAACTAGAATGAACTAATAGAATTCCCAATAGAGATTTGGCGTAAATGGCGCTGGGATAGTTGGCTCTCGAATTGTAGGACTTAACAGGTGAGCGATATATTTCTTAGAATACCGCTGGTGTAAAATAGACGTCTTTATACTCAGCAAGACGGTGCCCCACCCCACAGTTCACGTTAACAAATTATTTGCAGCGAAATTCGGACAGCAGTTTAATACGACTAATGAACCATATCGATAGCCACCTTGTTCACCGGACATTACCTCACTCGACTTTTTGTGGGGGAACAAAAAAAATCTAGTGTACACATCGACACCAGGAACATTTGAAATATTGCAGAAGCGGATACGGGACGTATTCGCCAATATCACTCCTGAAGAATTAAGTCATATTGTCCAAGAAAACGTTTTACGAGTAAACAAGATGTGCAAGGTGAATACTTGATGAGGACTTGATTAATGGCTAAGTTGTGAATATTTTGAGCTACTAATTACCTGTGGACGCCAAAGACCGTTGCGCAACCAAGTCAGATGGTCCCCAACTATACTGGGCATCAAACTTACTATTAGAACTGTGCTGAAAGAAAATTGAAAACAGTATACTAATATCTAATTGTATTAAGAAATTCGAAAGTTACATACAAGTTTATACTAAAGTTGCACATTAGTCAAATTGCAGATAAAACAAATAGCAGATAAATCTAATTGCATATAAATCAAATTGCAAATGAATTGAATTGCATATCTATACAAACAGAAATTTAGAAGGCAATACCCAAAGATATGTCCACATATATCCCAAATGTTGTGTTATACACCAGCACGCATAACTTTCAAAAAATAAATCATAATAAAAATCTATGTACTACCTGTGTAGATTCAGCGTGCACGCTGACTCACACAAACAATATCAGAAAACAATTAGGTCCATTTCGCACCAAGCCAGTCCAACTCTGTCACGTCCAGTCAAGTCGGACGCTACTGGATTGAATTATTATTGAAATATTAACTTATCGTTCAAATAAAGGCAATGTGTAAATCTGGTTTCATACAAAGCGCATCAAGTCCAGTCCGATAGCTTCAAGACTTGTCAAAACTGATTGCTACTCAGCCGGTTGAATTTTTAATGTGAGCCTTGACAGTCGTTTCTTGGGAGCTAGGGATATTTAGTGCGATTGCTTTAAATGCTGTTCCCATTGCAGAATCTGAGAAAACTGAGAGATGATGCTTATGAACCATATTCTATAAGCAGATGTGTACAATGTACATAGCCCTCAGTAAAACGTATGGAGCCGTCACTGTCCCTGCACTGTGTACGTTGAAAAAAACTGCAGCGCCGACAAAGTCACGAACCCATGAAAAGTCGGATCAGAAAGTGAAAGCAGACCCGTTGGAGCACGTGCACCGACTAATCTAGATCGTACTGCATAATCGGAGTTAGTACGTGTCCGATAAAATCTCGTTGCCCCAAACAGAAAATAGATTCAAATTCGAGCAAAGTGGGATGTCACGTTAGATATTTAATCGGCCTGATAGTTCGCCACCATGTAATTTTAACTAAATGGGGCTCTTAAGTTGATATCTGGGAGGATATCAGCAGCCCCGGTTACCAAATGCTGCTGTTTATAATACGCAGGGCCCTACAGCCGGATCGCTTTCTTGGCACCAGCACAATTTTCGGGGTTTATTGACGCCATAGAGAATATTAAACATTGGGATACTTGTTTCAAAATAAAAAATATATCATGATAACAGCAATAGTTCATATTTTATATGCCGATGATGCTACGATTTTAATTATGAATTATCGTCTATCCACTGGCATATAATATATAATAGTGACTGACAAAAACATAGTGCAAAAAATGCTCCAAGTAAAATATTTTTTTGTACCATTTCTGCGGAAAACCAAATTCATTTTTTGCATAGGATAAATACTTATTAGACTTTATTTTGTCAGACTGACTGAAACAGATTAATTAAACAGAGAGACTGATTTTTCAAATAATTATATAGCATGTTCTGTATTTGTCCCTTTGCAGCTTTTTTATTTTCAGAAATAAAAAAATGTAAAGATGTCTTATCTATCGATATCATTTCTGTAAATGTTAATGTATGAAAAAAAAGACAGCAGCAGAGACTGAAGTCACATTTTTGTTTTATCTCTCTTAGTATTAGAGACTCATTTTACATTGACGTGTTCGTGAGTATATACAAGTTTTGCTTTTAGCATATTTATGTATCTGTATCTCGAAAAATAAGAATGTTAATGAGGGACAAATAATTAAAGAATACCCAGTGACTGCAACTAAATTAATATTTTCTCGATTAGGAACAGCACAGTCAACACGGTCAAAAATTTGCCGATAGTCAGATCTGTAATTGCTTGCTGCCTCTATGCTATAACAGCGTGCGATATTACAAATTATTTTTTAAAAATTGGGGAGCAAACTGCAATTGACGTGTTTGTTAAACACAAAGAAAACTGTTGCGGTTTAGAGAAAATAGCTTCTCTTCCTATAAAAGAGGCAGTTGAAGTTGCAGCAAAATTTGTTTAACTCTTCTTTAGGGATAAGAATAAATCAATTAACCAGATTATCCATCAGATGTCCGGAAATCATATCTTCGTACCAAGGTAAAGTCACCACTGACCTTTTTGACATTTGGTTTTGGTTGACATGATTTTGGTGTGAAATTTACTTACCAAGATCCCGGAGCGCGGCGTTTGGAATTATTAGCAGAATTTTTTACCTCAGCCACGAATATTTTTAAAAAAATATCCCTTGTTTTCGATATGGAATAATTCAAATAATAATAATCCAGATAATTTAGATAATCCAAAACATTCGTAGTGTCCAAAAATGTTTACGCATCAGGATCATTCCTGTGTGAAACTATATTTAGAAAATTACATTATCTACTATATACATCTACTCGCATTCCTCTTGGAATTGTAACAGTCGCGATTAAGCACTAGTAGATTGGATTACAACACGAATTTGGTTTAAGGAAATAATTCGAGATGGATATCTTATCTCGGCTGAAATTTGGGAACGGTTATCCTGCCAAACCCGCCCCTGTATACGCAGTGGTAACGCTTATGTGAACTACGTGACCGTTTACGATGTTTCCGCCTTTTGAACTATCTGAAAACTAAATTGAATGGATAAGCAGGAGGAGGACGTCTTGGTATCGCAGGGCCCTGTTTTTGTTGCCAATTGTGCCCTTAATCTGAATGGAAAGGGCCGAGCAGATACATCGATTTTGCTTCAATTTTTGCAGGTTTTCACTTTTTTGTTAACTTGTAAGGCGTAGTATGTAGATGTGGAATTTCCACTTTAAACATGGCTTATAATCTGGGATATTTTAAGTTGGGACATCAGTAAATATGCATTTACAAGTTAAATCTATCAGTCCACCAAAAATTGTGGTTAGAGTAGCTATGCTATACAGGATGTTTCTAAATTGATGTGAAATATTTTAAGAGGCG
Source organism: Tetropium fuscum (assembly GCA_964058915.1). Lineage (NCBI taxonomy): Eukaryota > Metazoa > Arthropoda > Insecta > Coleoptera > Cerambycidae > Tetropium > Tetropium fuscum. The sequence goes on along the minus strand of CAXKVY010007417.1, from coordinate 17,268 downwards.
AATTTTCAGGAAAAAATAAGAGCGAATGGGCGAAGTTGTATCTTATCACTTTCGGCGAACAGGTTTTTATTTAGAGCGAACCAATAACATTTAAAATCAAAGTAGGATGGATAGTAAGTTTAGCAAGCTATAAAAAAGACCCGAACAATGAATTTTGGCTAAGAGACAGTTGGACAATGTGGTAAATATTAACAGAGACCTTAAATATTACTATATACGACTTGCTTGTATCAAAAGGGAAAGGCCGTTTAAGATGAAAAATCAACAAGAAAATGTTCCACTTTCAAATAAGAATGTCCTACAAGGTTGCTTTTAAAAATAAGTAATTGCAAACAATGTCCGTCTATCCAAGAAATTAAATGTGATGATAACCACACAGCGTCAAAAACTTACTTTAATTAACTTCCTAAACAAAGATTAAATCTACCAATAAATAATAAAATTAATGCACAAGGAGCTTTAAATGGTGGAGCGAATAAAAAAATTATTTTCGATCAATTAACAAGGGAAACCGGTTGCAAATGAACGCTAAAAGGCCTGACAAATCTGGGTAATCTAAAATTAAGATTGTATTCAAATACTAAAAAATGTGTATCATTGTACGGATATAGAATATGGAAGTATTAGTAGATGATGAAGAATAAGTCTTTAAGGGGTTATATTTCCAAGACAACCGAATAAAAATTTATATGGAGGCATTTCCAGAAATATTGTTTATTGACGGAACATATTGTCTATTAGATACGGTTTGCCACATATATGAAATATATATATATATATATATATATATATATATATATATATATATATATATATATATATATATATATATATATATATATATATATATATATATATATATATATATATATATATATATATATATATATATATATATATATATATATATATATATATATATATATATATATATATATATATAGCAATTCGTATGCTGGCAGAGGAGAATGAGGAATCTCTTGAATTTTGTATAGAAACCTTCAAATGTCGAAATCCTTCTTAGGATAAGGTAGACGTTGTTATGTCAGACAAGGATGGAACGCAAAGACATGTTTTAAAAAAAGTTTTCCGAAAGCCAAACTGAATGTATCGATGAGAAAAATGGGTATCATTTCGGATCAAGTTCAGATGAGTAAGCCTTACTTACCAAAGCTTGTATACCCTTCGTCTGAAGAAAATTACAAAGGAATTTGTAATGAATTTGCAATCCATATTCCAAAATGTGTAAAGAAATATTATGATTTACATTGGGGAACTATAATAAATAATTTATCAGTGGGTGCAAAATTTGACGTTGCAAAATTTGTGTCTTTCAAACAAAACGAATAACCATCTAGAATCAATAAATAGCAAACTAAAAAGTGTATTAACAAGGCGTATTATTATAGCCCATTAGAAGATTTCGTGAAACATCTTTTTTATTATAATTAACAGTTTTCAGTCTAGAAAAGACGTGAAAAATTCACAGATACTCAACAAGACCTTAATAAGGTCTTACAAAGAAAATTCTGCAGATATTGCCATCATTTCAGAGAATTTGCTTTTGAAAAAGAAACGTGTTTCTTGAAAATCAACTAGGCTACCGTGCAGAAATATTTTTAAATGCAGGTCTCTAATGACATTACCTTTATTTGAACCATATTTGTGCCTTTGACAGATGGTGAAAGTCGTACTGCGAAAAAGTATCAAATGATTATGAATCAGTTTCTCCAGTAGAACTGGATATCGAAGAAGCCCAATCGTGTAAGGAAAACAATTATTCCTGCAATACCAAACTATTAACGCTAAACAAATCAAAATCACATTAAAAAAACATTTCATATAATGGACTAAAACGGCAAAAAAATGGCATTTATGTAGTTATGTAATTGATATTTTTAGAAGGTTTTAATCAAAAGGACGAGACTTAACGGACACAAATTTGTAACAAATTACGTGCCATGCATTATTAAAATAGGTTTTAACACTATAACTGCTCAACCTTGCATATTTTTAGCAAGTGCGGCTACCTCTTTTCTTTTACCTCTTTCGATTAAATCGATTTTTTTGCATTAGGCAAAACTATCATCGAGGCTGAGCCATCGACTAACAACCAGATTCAATTACATAATATAAAAATACATAGCCGAATTAAGAAGCAAGGGAAGGGCAACCGAGAGGTTATGGAAATGCTATCGGATTGCAACGTAAAAAAATGGGCCTGTTTAAATTGGTACTAGTATTATTATATTATACTTTGATAAAGTATTTTTTGTCTTTTGTTTTATATACATATAATGTATTTAATGTCCATTACAATTTTATTGCTATTAGAAATAAAGCACAGAATATTTCTAAAAATAAGTATCTATAGCTTCTATCATCTAGCCTATGCCGGTATCTGATATGTGAGCATTATCATATATTATCATATATGATATAAATGTGAGCATTATCATAGATGATATAATTGTGAGCAAATTATCAAATTTCAAGAAAACCCAAGAGACAAAGAAGTTACATATTGATGCCACCTTTCCATTTTTTTAAGAAATATCAACACGTTAAAAAGTTCTGATGAAAAATTGAAATTGAATCTTAAAAATTTTAATCTTTTATTAAAATATTTCGCATTAACTTAGGAACACCCTGCATAATATAGTATGCCAATTATTTTAAGAATGTCTGTTTTGTCAGACATTATCTTTATAATTAAAAGGCAGGCAAGTGGAATTAATTTAGGGAATGAGAAATAAAAAAAATGCTAGAAGTAAACAATTTTAGCTTGAACGAGGTGTAGTTCCGAGTAAGTAGTTTCGCCAGTAAGCAATCCCCTGATAAGCTAATTACGGGACAAAGAAGGCGTAGCGTGTAAAAAAGGTAATCAAACTAATTCGGAGCCCTAAGACGTTGCCTTAGCGGCGGAAACTTAATGTTTAACAATTAATCGAAGGAGAAAATAAAGGTTACGCCGGAACTTTTAAAAGTTTAATTAAATTTAAGTTCATTATCTTAGTTTGAAAAGTTTTAAAAGCAATTAGAAGGCGTTCTTGCTAGACAACCCAATTTCCATTTACGTACGAAAATTACCAGGTAATTTCTCTTTTAAAATAGAAATTGCAATTTTGGGATATTTTAATAAAGAAGCTGTCCTGTATTTAAATGTAAAATATGGAAAGGACAATGGCGTGATTTATCACGTTAATAACTAGGGAGAAATTATTGGTCAGGACGAAATGAGAGTACGAAATCAGATAAGAGAATTTCAATGTGTAATTTTCCAGAATCTGCGCTCCAGAATTGTGCCAAATCTTACATTATTCGAACAGAAGACCTGCAAAATGTTTCAAATAATGTAACAAAAATTCCCGGCCTATAATTTTTTTGGGAAGTATGATATCGACCTAAAATTTGTTTGTCCTTAGTTTATTGCCAAAAATTCTAAGAAGGTCCACATTAAATGGGTAATTTGTCTTGTCTTGTGTTTTTTCTTTAAGTACTATATCACAGCTAAATTTCAAAAAGTAACCAAGTTTTTCAGTAAAAAGTATTGTCGTGAAAAATGTTCAGTTCTTATTTTGCAACCAGATGTCGCTAGCGCACGAGAATAGTTTCCTGAAATTATGTAAGGGGTAAAGTAGATCCTGTATTATTGGTTGATATTTTACCCCCGGTGAGTGATATTACTTAAATGGGATGAAAGGTCATCCTTTGTCCCGCCTTCTACGAGAGCTAGAGCGATAATCTTAACCAAAATTATTGAGTTTCAAGTAGGTTTTGAGACAGTCAATTCGGGCTTAAAATCAAATAGTTTAGTAAGCATACAGTTAGTCAAAATCGGTTTATTAGTGAAGTCTACTTAACTTTGGACTTGTTAAGTTCATGAAACTCTTATTTAAGAAAAAGTGCAAAAGTTTTATAACGACATGTATTTCTTCAATCACTGTCTTCCCAATTGTTATCTCCGTGTGCAAGATTGATAGGTATAAAAATTGTGCAACGGTTTCGGTATCGCACTGTAATAATTTCTGTAACCGGTTATATTGTGTGTGTCCTCTGGCAAGGAACTCATGGATAATTGTGTTTATATTAGGTTTTATCTTCAATCTCCAAAGATAACACATTACCCTTATTGAATTTCGATTTTGTGAGGGGAATTGTGTTATCTGACCAAATGCACAGCTTCGTAATCGTATCTAAAAAATCGCATATATCAAACCTTTTGGATAAATAAGATGCTACCTCGTTTCCCTCACGCCCATCCCACATCATGCAGGACGACTTTTGTATTGTTGAGTCATAAATTACTAAATTATGTGCCCAAACTTTAAGGAGTAAACACTTGTTAAAACAGTTTTTATCAGACAGATGACTTAACATAGTGGGGAGTTGCATTACGTTTTGACTTAATCGAGTTTTGCTCTAGGCTATGTTGTGACTTAACATACTTTAAAACTGTCTGAAACTTTTTAACGAAAAAAGGTAAAAATAAATTGAAAATAGCAAATGAAAGATCATATTATGTGCAATGTGCATGTATCATGCATGTATTATGTGCATTTCTAACTCGATTTCCTCATTTTTGGAGTTAACATAGTTTGCTTCTGAGGTACATAATTTAATTTTGTGCTTTACGTTATTAAAGTGTTCATTAATTTACGTAAATTTAATTTTACAAACACAAAATATAATTTGGCTCACACCGTTTAATACTTATGGAGAAGTATTATTTTCTCGTTATATAGGTATCTAATGGATTTATTTCCCTTTGGAAACTGAGGAATATGAGTAGCATTTTTAATACCTGACAAACCAACGAAATGGAATAAAGGCTTACAAGACAGATCATAACTCTTATAGACTAATCCCGGGCAATCCCTTAAAATAATATCGAAGGCGCGGGATATTAGAAGAGGATTCCCTGACATGTCGTATATTATACCGGCGAAATGAAATAGCAGAAATTCAGAAATAAATCTAAAGTAATTAAATTCCTCGTAAACTTTTATTACAATTTGACGCTCATTTCTGTTTGGGATGCTCACAATTAAAAGTTTTCAGAGACCGGCGTAAATTACACCACTGCCCTCCACTGGGACGGCTTAAGAATTTCTAGGCAGCAAAAAGGCAGCTTTATATTTCTTATAAATTAAAAATATTTAGACCAAAGAAATACAGTAAGCATGTAATTAATTAATTCTATTTACATATATGGTGCCGTTTCTTCTGCTCCTTAAAGTAGAATAAAATTTGAAGTATGTTCCATAATGATATTTTGGAAAAAATCGCAATCACAAACTTGATGAAATCCTACGTGGTTTATATTAAGGTTGGGATTTTGTATAGTGAGAGGTACAAAGAGTACGTTTGCGTTAGAATATCAACAACCGGCTAAAGTATCCTACAATAGAAGCCAAACAAAAATACCAAAAAATGGACTGAGAGGAAGAGGCAAATACACTGCTGGCCAATAGGTTGGAATAATTCAAAATTTTAATATAATTTTGGATGCATATATCTTCTGAATAATATAGAATATCGAAATACAGTTTTCAGTGCGTTTTTGGAAATTTCAATCGTAATAACTGGCCTGAATATCATGTCTATATCGTGCTCAAAAAAGGAAAAAAATATCAACATTTTATTCTTACCGAGAATTTCGGAAAACCGAAACCGATTTTCTCGAAAATATAATTATATGTCTACCTAAAATTGTCTACCTATAGATTGCACCAGATTCGTAAATAAAAAAAATTGGTTATTTTATAAATGTCATAACGTCATTATGTTAAAACATCGTAGATATCGAAACATGTCAAATACAAACAAATATTAGCCTCCATATGTTCAACTAAAATTAAGCTACTGTGATCAGGTAAAAATGTGACCAGGATCGAATAACAGTTTTTTAAATAAATGTTTATCTCATGTTTGTAATCATCATATTATAAAGATTCAAATTCGTCACAATTTCATTGCCTGGTAACACTGTCAAGCTCTTTTGGGCGAGAATATATGACCTACCCACCCGAATCGACTAACTTCCTTAAGCCGTCTCTGTCCCTTGATGGGATTAATTAAAAAGCGTCTTTAAAAAGCGGACAGAATAAATATTTTGGAACTCATTAAATGTTTCTCTTGCGGTGTGACTTTACATCCGAAAACGACGAGCTAGCCTGATAAATTTTCATGCTAATGCTGTTATTTCAGTGGGATATATTTTTTTTTCGTGTTATGTAGCGAACATATCATTCTGTATATAATACAACAGCTCTTGAATATTTGATATTACATATGCGTTACACTCGATTATAAACACATAATGTTGGCGTTTTTCTTTTATTTTACATATTCTTCAATTTCATATTTATATGTGTTTTTGTATAATTTTTTTACAGAAATTACCATACCAAATTACCATAAGACTTTGGCAGTCAACACGTGATATATTTAATTACCAAGTGATAATCATTTTCGAAAAAGCAATAAGCCGCAATATACCTACTGCCGAAGCGAGACATCATTTTATCATGACATCATTTTATCATGAGACATCATGAGTGATGACCTGGAGTTTATATGGGAGGTTATTATAGTACTACAGCACTTACTGATAATGTGTGAAATTGATCAATTCAGCAAAACAATTAATGTATATAGCAATATATACATAGGCCTATTTTGAACTCAACTTGAGGTAAAGTGTTTCCATGCTCTCATTCAAAATTGAATGTTAGAAAACTATAAGAGTTTTTCATTGTATCTATATAATTATAAAATTGTCACACACGTAAATAAATAATATATTCAAATTGTTCACTGGCGCCCATTCAACAGAAAATCTACAAAATAGAAAATAGAATATATACATCACAATCTACTGCTACAATCTTGGGTTTGTAGCAGTTCATGACACAGATAAATATATATATATATATATATATATATATATATATATATATATATATATATATATATATATATATATATATATATATATATATATATATATATATATATATATATATATATATATATATATATATATATATATATATATATATATATATATATATATATATATATATATATATATATATACGGAAACAAATCACTTAGAAGTTGTACAAGTTCCTGCACCTTCATTGAGGATCTTCAGAGTGATGTACGATTTGTTTTATTGATTATTTATACTAGAATTTTTACTAATAATACTTCATCATTTTCAGTGAGACTTGTAACATTATGTGACTTTAGTTTTGACGGAACTTCAATAATTCATAGAAAATACAAACCTACTCTCCTATTTATATTTGTTCTATTTGATCATATTATATATAAAAGCACTAGGCATACATTTATGCAGAAGATCTTAAACTCTAAAATGCGTAAAATCTTGTAGAATCTATTAAAACAACTACTTTTCCTAGCTGTATGCTAGAAAATATAGTTTGTAACATCGAAATATGAGATATAAAAACCCGAGCAAAAAACCCTCATTATAGCGATCTCGTCACACCTACTACCGTATCAGCGGTAGCAGTTAGCATTTTAACAGCGTTGTCAAGTATAACCGATTTCCAGGAATTTAAGGAAAAACAAATGATTTTATATACATCGCCCATCACATTATGACATTATCATGTAGTATAACAAAATATTGATCACACTATATACCTTTCGTCATATCATAGAGCAATTGGATGGTGAATGTGATGCAGAATAAGAATGTTTCCCATTCAAATATTACGGATCCATTTTACACATTCCTCTACCGTTTCACATCGGCATCATTGGCATTCATTTGGATGCCTAAATTGCCTAATACCATCGAACGTTTTGTGGCAAAGTGGGGGTCAACAATAATTCTTGAAATAGAAGTAATACAGTTATTCTTTAATTTAGTGTATTATTTTGATGGGTTTTGTGTTAAAATTTATTAGTTCTTAGTGTTTTATCAAAACATAACAACTTGTTGAATGAAAGCTATAGCGTTAGTGTTAGTGTTGAATGGAAGTTATAGTGACGATTTTAGCTTGCTGTGAGAATAGTTATACTGCCGCGATCTCCCATTGCGGCTATTGTGGGTATCCTTTGAAAAATTTTTGTCTCATATTTCGATGTTACAAACAGTACATACAATAGAATTCTGAAGCATTTCTGTATCACTCCCATACGGAAATTGCTTGCTTAGTCAAAACTAAAATCATTTGTTGTATCTTATGTATTAATTATTAATATGCATATGTATTCTTTCGTCATTTTGTCATGCTGTTCATTTTTTCCCCAAATCGCCGTTCGTGTTCGCCCTGACGACTTTCACATATTTTAATATTGACCACACGCATCACCCGTGTAGGCAAACTCATTAAAACACGTTGATGGAACACATGAAATATTCTCCCTTTTAATATCGCCATATCCATATAAAATGGTTATTAGAAAATCCAGCGTAAAATACATTTTTAATGTAAATAACCTCGTTAATACCCGCTTCCTGGGACCGCCTATGTGGGATTTAATCCATACCATAATCATTCCGAAATTAGTAGTTCGAAACACGTACAAAATGTGCGGTCATATTGTATATCTTTAGTGTTTCAGCTTTGACAATTTAAATAGCCATATACATATCTGCCGCTGATACAAAAGGGTGGATTAATTGGCAGACTCAATCGAGGTATCCGAAATAGTAAATTTCAGGTTTCGATCACTACGTACTTGGACGTAGAGTTTTATTTGTCATAGTGTGTTTACTGATAGAGCCAATATAGTAACACAAGAGACGTTCAGGGATAATGTAGAACACGGAACAAATAATATATCATCGTTTATCGGAACCTTTGGGACATCTTTGACAGAAGCAGGATATTCTGTCAAAGGCCTTCAATCGCTGCCATTACATTACAAGGCCCAAAATACAGAAACAGAAACTTTCCCAACCGCTCACCAGACAAAGACATAGCAAAACCCTATTCCATAGTCCACATTTTTTTTCACTTCCCAATCAGTGATCCGTCAAGTGGAAGACACTAGGCATTAGAGACTATAATAGACTAGACCAGACACTAGATTAGAAGACACTGGGCTACTCTCAACCGTAAAACCTACCCTTCTAACCTTCCCTTTCTAGAAAGACGAGCATTAAAATAGTGGTACAACAATGAGGATATTGTTATCCTCCCAGCAGACAAAGGCAATGCCACTGTCATACTTAATACCACCAACTACATTAACCCAAATATCTAACCTCATAAACACCACTATTATAAACATACCCCAAACGACCCCACTACCTAAACCGAAAAGAAAATTTAAATTATTATCATTGACAATTTTGATTTACATCCAAATATTGAAATAATCCTAATCCCTCGTGAATAACATCTAGCAGATGTCGCCGTACTACCTCTGGAATGCTGCTATAATTGCTGGAACTCTATTATGAGATATATTTACCCTCAAACTTTTAATTTTTGGCTCATATTCTTTTGGCACTTATATTCCTTTATTACTTGAATTCTCTGAGAAAATTGTTTCCTTTTCTTTATCTTGATCACAAAACTCTTCTGCAGCTGGGGACGCTACCAAGCCTCTCACTTGCTAACTACGACGAAAACACTTAATTTGCAGTTATTTCTGCTTGTAGACCTTTTCCACTGGTGTTCTTACTTATTTAGCACAATTTTAAATATTTTTTACTTTAGTTTAACTATTAATTTATAACACATTTTAATAAAATTAGGAGCGTGGCTGTTACCTCATCGAACGCCTTAGCTGGACACTCACTAACTGTTATATGTTACTACGGATAGGCCGTATGGAAAACATTTGTATTTCCTGGTCACCATCCTTCTTTCTTGTTATTATGATATAATCTGGCCAATCAGTCTATTATTTAATTTATTTAATTTTACGTAAAACTTACAATTTGATCTTCACATTATCTAATTTTGAATTCTAAACATTATAATACAATCCGATTCACTTTCTGTGCCGTAACTTCAATGTATGTGTAACTCTCGAAACCCATTTCTACACTGATGCCATTATTTTTTTATAATTCTTTTCTATATTTTATAATTCTTATTGGGACTTGTCTATTGTAATTATGCTTGAAATAGATTTTTGTGCCGATAAATAATTTAGATATAATGATATTACGTTCTGACCAATCAGGCGCGTAGGTGGTTTGCGTTCTGCTACAGTATATACGTTGGTCAGCGATACGTGTGTGCTTGCGCTTATATACTATAGTCGGTACGACACAGATTGATTACTGATTTAATATAATTTATAATTTGCTGTATTTACAGAATTTGATTACCGATTTATGTTCTGTATTATATCACACAGATACATTTTTTATAGTTTTTCTTTTTGCCGCCATATTTTTGCTTGATACTGTCAAGTAGTGGCTTTCGATTTTAAATTCCTACTACTTCAAAAAGGTAGTAAAACGCACTGAACAGAAAAAAATATAATACATACGTACAGCAAATAGTTAAAATTGTTAAACCCAGTAAGTAGATACAATAAAACATTATTTACATCTGTATTTCTACAGAGCACCTATGTTTGCACTATACACCATATAAACCGATATTAATGGACCTTCCTCAAGAAAAACACACATAAACATGAGGCCGTACATCGTAAATAAACTCTTATTACAATACCTTAGTTTTAGTGGCATTAAAATACACCTGCTTGCATCGGGAACGTACCTGAAACAATAAAAATAATTTATTAAACACGGTCCTCAGTGCGAATGAGTTGCTGAATATTTTCCGTTATTGTTGACGGCTGTTTTAGCGGCAATTTACAGCCTATAAAAGGAAATTGATGGCCTGTAAATGACCAAAGAATCGACTTTTGAAACTGTAGCAACTAAATTAAATTTTCATGGTTACAATAAGTATTTACATTCACTATATCGTACAGTGGGAATATATCAAAGGTCTTTAGGCTATTTAAATTGATAATATGTTAGTGTTTAAAATTGTTTCTAGGTTGGAATTTTCGACAGTGGCCATACCAAATGACGACACAGGGGTCACAATGCCCCACATACATATCTCCGAGGTAAAAAATATAAAAATATGAATTTATGTATCATTTAAACTCTTTCCACCGTGAATGAAGCAACCGGGAATGTTATAAAAAAAGGCAGTTGCAAAAAGTAACAGGCACAAATTTTTAAATAAACACCAGCAATGAATGAAATTCAAGGGATACTTATAGAAAAGATGAGAAAAGAAAACGTAAGGTAAAAAAAATTGAGCAAAAAATAAACAGCAAAAAATAAATGTATTACGAAACTATATGAGAAGCAGCTGTGAAAGTGAACGCGATATGTCGGATATAATAGATTCCGGTGATGACATTTTAAGTGGTCCATCATCCATCTGAGGTTAATACTTAAGGTACAAATGACGTAAGGTACAAATTACAGTGATTTTTTCGTGATACAGATCGTCAACAAGGCTGATACTTGTACACCAATTATCGATTGTCAAATTTCGGCGTGATCCATAAATATACTAATATAGTCTTTTGACCACGCTATCTGGAGTGTTGCTTACGCGGAAGGGTCCTTCGGGTTGTTGCCCCACACTTCCATATTAGGAACATACATTATCTTCGCGTCCGCCAGAGCAAAGATTTTTATTCCATACTTGTTAGGCTTTGACGGAATGTACTGCCGGAGACTGCAACGCCATCTGAATGCCTCAAGATTTTCATCGACAGTAACATATTTATATAGACTATAACCTTTCTTACAACTATCTACAAATTTATTGAAAAAAACTCTTATTGGTGCAAGTTTATCAGTTTTTACACGTTCTGTGCGAGTCGCTTTATCATCAGTTCGTATACATCTTAGCAGAAATCGGAAACGATGTAACGACATTGTCAAGCGAAAAATTTCAACACCAGACCCATCAGTTTTCCAAAGCTGATCTGCATTCAAATGGCGAGCCTTCAGAATTCCAGCATAATAAAGTAGTCCTAAAAAGTCTTGTATCTCCAGAATGGTAGTAGGTCATTCATCTCTTTCACTTGAAAATTTTTCTTTCACCGAATTAGTAACCTTATTGGTGCAATCGACAATAACATTTCATCGGTTATGAAATACTTCCATATTTCCAAAGGAGTTTTGAGTGCTCTCGTAGGTAACGGGGAAATTGGCAAACGAACTACGTAATTATCCTGTCTAGTTCTAACATTCTTCGGTCCCATTAGTTGATTCCACTTTCTATAGTCTCATCTTTTCCGATATAACATAGCATACTGCTATATTTTAATTCCTCTTCGTCAGCTCCTTCATCTTCATTTGAGCTAATGTCCTGCTCAGATTCACTGCCACCGTATCTTTCTTCGATATTATCCTCGGCGCCAGAGCTTTCGTCATCATCAGCAACTTCTTCAACGTCTGAATCACACAATTCTCAAATCACTGCTCTTCATAAGAACACGTGTCTGTAGAAAATGAAAAACCAATAATAGTGTGCCTATTTCAAAATTAGTCGAAAATTATACCTGTTTTAGAATGTTATTAGATTCTGTCGCGCAAAAATAAATTAACCTGTATAGTCGCCTGGAAGTAGAATGCTCGATCGCCGTAAAATGCCGAATATGTATCTCCTCGGTCTCAGACACTGATAGCGACTAAAGAAGGGTTGAGCAGTATTTTGTTAATAAAAAAAAACGTTAACATTAGTACACACAGTCGATTGCATTATTAAAACGGAAATCAAAAAATCAAAAATATTAAATAAACAAGATGTCACACACTTTTTGACAGAAGCAGATGAAAAAAATGTGTTGGAAAAGCAACCCAGTTGCTGAACACTATATTTAAAATTAGAAAGAAGATAATATCAACAGCAATTTTAGGAGCGAATACACCACAGACTACTGTATTTGAATTTATTTTGAAATTTAATTTATTTATTGTATACGTATATTTGTAGTTAATACCTGCCTAGAATATTTACTGTACCACATAAAATGTTTGCAAACTACGAACATATCACTTGATGCGAACGTATTACAAATTGCTCTACAAATAAAACAACCCTGCATTGCCTGGGGACTCGGCGTTGAGTAAGATACAAATTATAATTTGATTACCCAGTTGTTGTTCAGTAGCAAACGCTGGATGTTTTAATTATGTTATTATATTGATCTCTATTCTGTAACACGACACCGCAATATAGGTAGTCTTTAGATTAAAAACGTTACGTCTACGTCAGTACACACATTGTATTCTAGTTTTATCTATAAGACCTTATGAAAGAGGCTATATGGTATAATAGCAGACGTATTATCTTTGCTAAAAGCTATTTCGTGGTATAATTCAGTGAACTAGAGGAAAATGTTTCTGACGCTCGGCATAATAGAAATGAAGCAACGGCAACGTTAAAAACATTACCCAGCAACAAGGCGTGAATGTTCACATTTTCGTGCTTCACGAGGAATATGAAAACATTGTATTATTTTAGAGTGCATAATGATGTTCGCGAATATATAAATTTTTATTATTTATTTCACGGAAGGACTATATAAAGACCGATATTCACAACAAACACATTTCTACAAAAAAGATGATATCAGCTGATTGCAATTGCTGATTTCTATAAAATTCTAATAACAACAAATGACAATTTTTCGGAACGCCAGATCATTCATCATAGACAACAGAAACTTTAACAATTCAATAAGGTATTACTTATTCCATTAAAGAACATCTGAAGTAAATATAAGAATAAGATGCCTCTCAAAGCCTTTACCATAATCACTGACCAAGTAGGTACATAGTTGTGTAATGAACTGCTGGTAATAATTTCCCCCTCATTGCGTTAATTTATTGGTATTATAGGTAGATAATTCATTAGGTATTAGGTCCCGTATTCGTGTATTATAATTTAATCAGTTAACATAGGCAACAAAAATCCTTTTCTTTTTACCGGTGCATTAGGTAGTATTAAATTCTGCATTCAGTTCTGATTATACGGACCCTAAGACAGGTCCGAAGAAGACCACCGCCCACTACTAAGGTTGTCAATCGGATTCAAGTCGATGCTTAAAGGAGGCCAATTCATACTGTTCCTCCAAGAAGTTTCTGGTTTGGGACGCGGTGTGAGGTGTCATATTATCCTGTTTGACACTGGTCCTGGTCCAGTTTATATGTTTCAAATCGAACGTTAGTCTTGCTCCTATGCTCCTGAATTAATGCGGTTTGTGGTTGACCTCCGTAGTATGAGATGATTGGACGTTCTGGGCCCTCTTCGGAGTACTTAGTCCGGTTCTTGACTTCACAGTCTTAAAAAAATTACCGGATTGTTTACCTCGACAATCCTTGCAGCAGAACGAAACCTTCTATCAAAGCAACTACTTTTGCAACTTCTCTTTTTTTAAGAGGTCTCATTATGTACCGTAAGTGTAAATTTTTACTAATGCAACTTATTATGAAGTTTACATTCAATTGTCACCAGTTTCACATGACTTACTAAGTTGATATGATTTGGCTAAAAAGACAAGACAAGAAACAAAGACAATTTGGAAAATATTAATCATATATGCATACATAAATGCTTCTTGGAGTAACCCAGAGGTAAGATAGCTTTAACTTTATGAATAATACAAACTTTAGCTACATATAATTCGGTAATATTTATATTTTTAATAGTTGTTCGCTTTTTTGAGCTATGTATACTTAGTAGTAGGTACAACGAATGCACTAAAACAATCTCCATGCTGTTTCTGAAACATGTTTATTTGTTTCGCTTAACCCAATGCCCAGAGACAGGCAATGAAACACGGTTTCTGTAGTAGATTATAGACTACAACAACCGTTCATTAACAATATTATTGAGGCGGTAAAATGCCCTGGGGAGAACGTCCGGAACTTTGCAAGGCATTGGATTAGGTCAGTCACGAAGAGATGGTTCGCTTCGCATGGAACGGTATCCGGGGAAGCAGATTTTATTTTATAAAAACGAACACAATGGCTAGTTCAACAAACGTTACAGTTGCGAGAGCTATTTTGCACTCTAAAGGCGCGTTCCATTACAAAATCCTTTATAAAAAAAACTGATACCTCCAGCTGAAACTTTGAAACGTGGATTATCGATATTCGCAGTTAGTCTATATATTTCTGTTTAAGCAATGCCGTTGTTATAACACTATTTCGTTCTATTGTTTTGCAGTATGTGACAAAATCACAAAATTTAAACCAAATCTATAGTAGTTTTTAAGGTAGTGTATAAAGTACTTCATTCCAAAAATTCCCTGCTCAAACTCAAGCGCCCATATTATATAAAATTGGGTAAGTTAAAATGCATAGAACCATCCATATTAATTCTGATTTATCACATTTTATCCTGCTTTAAAACCATCCATATATTCTTAAATTGTCTCATCCTGCATCACGTTACAATTTTAAATTGCTTCCTGACCTGTTATGAAAACGAATGGCTACTATCATATTTCTAATCTGATGCGAAAAGAAACACGACATTTTATATAAGCCTCCATCCACGTGTGATATAAAATTTATATAGTAAATTGCATTTCTTAGTCCCTACGTGACGCAGCATCACGTAGACCGTAATTTCGGTGAATCGGACTTATAGTATACGAATTCAGTCGTCAAAAAATTGCTACTTCATCATATTTAGGACTACGTGATTAAGGAACAGAAGCACTTCTGATTCAAACTGCAGGTTGATTCAAATGCAGTTTTTTGGGGTTAAAATCATTTTTTCATTGAATCTAGTTGAATAAATTTTATTCAACTAGAATTCACATCTAACTACTTTACACATGTGTTCATTATGTGTTTTAACTATTTATGTCCAATATATTTTCCTTGTCATATCTCCTATATCATTATCCAAATATTTTTTTAAATTGTACACATCTGTTTTTTCACTCTGTGATTATTTATCTGATGAAGATTCTATAATGTTTTCCTCAATGATTATCCTTGCCCTACATTTTACATATATGTTTCCACTTATTCATACTTTATTATGCATTTGCACAATATTTCATTGATAAAAAATACTAGTATCCTCTTGGCAAGATCGCATATGGGGGTGCCAAATACAACCCCCCAAAGGCGAAGTCTCAACCCTCTAGAACTTCAAATAACCCAGATACACCCCTGGCCCTATTTAGAATAGTTGCTGTATGTGAACATGTGGACTACCCCCTGTAGAACTCATAACAAGTAACTAAAAGTGTTCAGTAGTGATTTCTCATTGTAAACAGTTGTTGTGTATGGAAAATAATAAAGTGTATTTGGATTCTGGACAGTACTCACTTATTTCACGAACTCATTGGCGTAACAGTACAATACAATATTTAGAATATGCAGGTTTTTTCCATCTTAGAACCCACTTTAAATCAGTGCACAGTATTCTGCGACAAGATGAATAAGAACGTTTGAACGTTGCGGTCTCCGTACTCACTGCTTGTATACACAAGTTGTGACTCCCGCGCACTTAGGTCTGTTTGAAACGACTCGCTCGCGCCCCACATGTTAGTAATTTAAAACAAATTGATTAATAGAAATTAAGCAATCATATTTTGCATATATTATTTTTGAGTAAAATAGAACATTTGTTTGGCAAAAAATATGTGCTAGTTCCCTATTGCCACTGTAAACCAATGCAATATAATTATGACGTCTTTCTCATGTGTATTTTTACCTATCAGCGTTCTCAGTTAAATTTATTCTAAAAAAACAAGTGCAGCAACAATAATTGTAGCTTTGAAATTTACAGGAAATATGTCTAAAAATATGTGTTGGGTATTGTGGTAACCAAATGCACCATTGGGAATTGATACGGGAGAAGCTCTTAACAGTGTGGGTATTTCGAAATATGTCCCTTTTGTTTCAATTATGTAATAGACTTTTAAAGCAAACCTATCCCATACCATTACTTATTTAGTTCGCTCTGTAGATTAATGCGGTAATTCCATATATCCCGATTATTATATCGTCAGTCGCTTTTGCCTCCGTGGTTGTCATTGTCTGAAACGTTAACAAGCAGATCCCACGCATAAACGTGACTCCACGTGAAGGTTGACGTGGGTATCATAAAAGTTATAATAGCTGTCCTTTTTTTTAGAGCCTAATTTAGAGACTTTTCATCAAGCGCTCCTGGAATTAATAAGCGCCATCTACCCACATGCAAGGGCCGCCTGGAGAATGTCGAGTTAATTACAGTTATATCTCAATCGTCTGCGGAAATT
>CAXKVY010007416.1:0-17396 GCA_964058915.1 Tetropium fuscum | reverse complement strand
TTATTCCTGCAATACCAAACTATTAACGCTAAACAAATCAAAATCACATTAAAAAAACATTTCATATAATGGACTAAAACGGCAAAAAAATGGCATTTATGTAGTTATGTAATTGATATTTTTAGAAGGTTTTAATCAAAAGGACGAGACTTAACGGACACAAATTTGTAACAAATTACGTGCCATGCATTATTAAAATAGGTTTTAACACTATAACTGCTCAACCTTGCATATTTTTAGCAAGTGCGGCTACCTCTTTTCTTTTACCTCTTTCGATTAAATCGATTTTTTTGCATTAGGCAAAACTATCATCGAGGCTGAGCCATCGACTAACAACCAGATTCAATTACATAATATAAAAATACATAGCCGAATTAAGAAGCAAGGGAAGGGCAACCGAGAGGTTATGGAAATGCTATCGGATTGCAACGTAAAAAAATGGGCCTGTTTAAATTGGTACTAGTATTATTATATTATACTTTGATAAAGTATTTTTTGTCTTTTGTTTTATATACATATAATGTATTTAATGTCCATTACAATTTTATTGCTATTAGAAATAAAGCACAGAATATTTCTAAAAATAAGTATCTATAGCTTCTATCATCTAGCCTATGCCGGTATCTGATATGTGAGCATTATCATATATTATCATATATGATATAAATGTGAGCATTATCATAGATGATATAATTGTGAGCAAATTATCAAATTTCAAGAAAACCCAAGAGACAAAGAAGTTACATATTGATGCCACCTTTCCATTTTTTTAAGAAATATCAACACGTTAAAAAGTTCTGATGAAAAATTGAAATTGAATCTTAAAAATTTTAATCTTTTATTAAAATATTTCGCATTAACTTAGGAACACCCTGCATAATATAGTATGCCAATTATTTTAAGAATGTCTGTTTTGTCAGACATTATCTTTATAATTAAAAGGCAGGCAAGTGGAATTAATTTAGGGAATGAGAAATAAAAAAAATGCTAGAAGTAAACAATTTTAGCTTGAACGAGGTGTAGTTCCGAGTAAGTAGTTTCGCCAGTAAGCAATCCCCTGATAAGCTAATTACGGGACAAAGAAGGCGTAGCGTGTAAAAAAGGTAATCAAACTAATTCGGAGCCCTAAGACGTTGCCTTAGCGGCGGAAACTTAATGTTTAACAATTAATCGAAGGAGAAAATAAAGGTTACGCCGGAACTTTTAAAAGTTTAATTAAATTTAAGTTCATTATCTTAGTTTGAAAAGTTTTAAAAGCAATTAGAAGGCGTTCTTGCTAGACAACCCAATTTCCATTTACGTACGAAAATTACCAGGTAATTTCTCTTTTAAAATAGAAATTGCAATTTTGGGATATTTTAATAAAGAAGCTGTCCTGTATTTAAATGTAAAATATGGAAAGGACAATGGCGTGATTTATCACGTTAATAACTAGGGAGAAATTATTGGTCAGGACGAAATGAGAGTACGAAATCAGATAAGAGAATTTCAATGTGTAATTTTCCAGAATCTGCGCTCCAGAATTGTGCCAAATCTTACATTATTCGAACAGAAGACCTGCAAAATGTTTCAAATAATGTAACAAAAATTCCCGGCCTATAATTTTTTTGGGAAGTATGATATCGACCTAAAATTTGTTTGTCCTTAGTTTATTGCCAAAAATTCTAAGAAGGTCCACATTAAATGGGTAATTTGTCTTGTCTTGTGTTTTTTCTTTAAGTACTATATCACAGCTAAATTTCAAAAAGTAACCAAGTTTTTCAGTAAAAAGTATTGTCGTGAAAAATGTTCAGTTCTTATTTTGCAACCAGATGTCGCTAGCGCACGAGAATAGTTTCCTGAAATTATGTAAGGGGTAAAGTAGATCCTGTATTATTGGTTGATATTTTACCCCCGGTGAGTGATATTACTTAAATGGGATGAAAGGTCATCCTTTGTCCCGCCTTCTACGAGAGCTAGAGCGATAATCTTAACCAAAATTATTGAGTTTCAAGTAGGTTTTGAGACAGTCAATTCGGGCTTAAAATCAAATAGTTTAGTAAGCATACAGTTAGTCAAAATCGGTTTATTAGTGAAGTCTACTTAACTTTGGACTTGTTAAGTTCATGAAACTCTTATTTAAGAAAAAGTGCAAAAGTTTTATAACGACATGTATTTCTTCAATCACTGTCTTCCCAATTGTTATCTCCGTGTGCAAGATTGATAGGTATAAAAATTGTGCAACGGTTTCGGTATCGCACTGTAATAATTTCTGTAACCGGTTATATTGTGTGTGTCCTCTGGCAAGGAACTCATGGATAATTGTGTTTATATTAGGTTTTATCTTCAATCTCCAAAGATAACACATTACCCTTATTGAATTTCGATTTTGTGAGGGGAATTGTGTTATCTGACCAAATGCACAGCTTCGTAATCGTATCTAAAAAATCGCATATATCAAACCTTTTGGATAAATAAGATGCTACCTCGTTTCCCTCACGCCCATCCCACATCATGCAGGACGACTTTTGTATTGTTGAGTCATAAATTACTAAATTATGTGCCCAAACTTTAAGGAGTAAACACTTGTTAAAACAGTTTTTATCAGACAGATGACTTAACATAGTGGGGAGTTGCATTACGTTTTGACTTAATCGAGTTTTGCTCTAGGCTATGTTGTGACTTAACATACTTTAAAACTGTCTGAAACTTTTTAACGAAAAAAGGTAAAAATAAATTGAAAATAGCAAATGAAAGATCATATTATGTGCAATGTGCATGTATCATGCATGTATTATGTGCATTTCTAACTCGATTTCCTCATTTTTGGAGTTAACATAGTTTGCTTCTGAGGTACATAATTTAATTTTGTGCTTTACGTTATTAAAGTGTTCATTAATTTACGTAAATTTAATTTTACAAACACAAAATATAATTTGGCTCACACCGTTTAATACTTATGGAGAAGTATTATTTTCTCGTTATATAGGTATCTAATGGATTTATTTCCCTTTGGAAACTGAGGAATATGAGTAGCATTTTTAATACCTGACAAACCAACGAAATGGAATAAAGGCTTACAAGACAGATCATAACTCTTATAGACTAATCCCGGGCAATCCCTTAAAATAATATCGAAGGCGCGGGATATTAGAAGAGGATTCCCTGACATGTCGTATATTATACCGGCGAAATGAAATAGCAGAAATTCAGAAATAAATCTAAAGTAATTAAATTCCTCGTAAACTTTTATTACAATTTGACGCTCATTTCTGTTTGGGATGCTCACAATTAAAAGTTTTCAGAGACCGGCGTAAATTACACCACTGCCCTCCACTGGGACGGCTTAAGAATTTCTAGGCAGCAAAAAGGCAGCTTTATATTTCTTATAAATTAAAAATATTTAGACCAAAGAAATACAGTAAGCATGTAATTAATTAATTCTATTTACATATATGGTGCCGTTTCTTCTGCTCCTTAAAGTAGAATAAAATTTGAAGTATGTTCCATAATGATATTTTGGAAAAAATCGCAATCACAAACTTGATGAAATCCTACGTGGTTTATATTAAGGTTGGGATTTTGTATAGTGAGAGGTACAAAGAGTACGTTTGCGTTAGAATATCAACAACCGGCTAAAGTATCCTACAATAGAAGCCAAACAAAAATACCAAAAAATGGACTGAGAGGAAGAGGCAAATACACTGCTGGCCAATAGGTTGGAATAATTCAAAATTTTAATATAATTTTGGATGCATATATCTTCTGAATAATATAGAATATCGAAATACAGTTTTCAGTGCGTTTTTGGAAATTTCAATCGTAATAACTGGCCTGAATATCATGTCTATATCGTGCTCAAAAAAGGAAAAAAATATCAACATTTTATTCTTACCGAGAATTTCGGAAAACCGAAACCGATTTTCTCGAAAATATAATTATATGTCTACCTAAAATTGTCTACCTATAGATTGCACCAGATTCGTAAATAAAAAAAATTGGTTATTTTATAAATGTCATAACGTCATTATGTTAAAACATCGTAGATATCGAAACATGTCAAATACAAACAAATATTAGCCTCCATATGTTCAACTAAAATTAAGCTACTGTGATCAGGTAAAAATGTGACCAGGATCGAATAACAGTTTTTTAAATAAATGTTTATCTCATGTTTGTAATCATCATATTATAAAGATTCAAATTCGTCACAATTTCATTGCCTGGTAACACTGTCAAGCTCTTTTGGGCGAGAATATATGACCTACCCACCCGAATCGACTAACTTCCTTAAGCCGTCTCTGTCCCTTGATGGGATTAATTAAAAAGCGTCTTTAAAAAGCGGACAGAATAAATATTTTGGAACTCATTAAATGTTTCTCTTGCGGTGTGACTTTACATCCGAAAACGACGAGCTAGCCTGATAAATTTTCATGCTAATGCTGTTATTTCAGTGGGATATATTTTTTTTTCGTGTTATGTAGCGAACATATCATTCTGTATATAATACAACAGCTCTTGAATATTTGATATTACATATGCGTTACACTCGATTATAAACACATAATGTTGGCGTTTTTCTTTTATTTTACATATTCTTCAATTTCATATTTATATGTGTTTTTGTATAATTTTTTTACAGAAATTACCATACCAAATTACCATAAGACTTTGGCAGTCAACACGTGATATATTTAATTACCAAGTGATAATCATTTTCGAAAAAGCAATAAGCCGCAATATACCTACTGCCGAAGCGAGACATCATTTTATCATGACATCATTTTATCATGAGACATCATGAGTGATGACCTGGAGTTTATATGGGAGGTTATTATAGTACTACAGCACTTACTGATAATGTGTGAAATTGATCAATTCAGCAAAACAATTAATGTATATAGCAATATATACATAGGCCTATTTTGAACTCAACTTGAGGTAAAGTGTTTCCATGCTCTCATTCAAAATTGAATGTTAGAAAACTATAAGAGTTTTTCATTGTATCTATATAATTATAAAATTGTCACACACGTAAATAAATAATATATTCAAATTGTTCACTGGCGCCCATTCAACAGAAAATCTACAAAATAGAAAATAGAATATATACATCACAATCTACTGCTACAATCTTGGGTTTGTAGCAGTTCATGACACAGATAAATATATATATATATATATATATATATATATATATATATATATATATATATATATATATATATATATATATATATATATATATATATATATATATATATATATATATATATATATATATATATATATATATATATATATATATATATATATATATATATATATATATATATATATATACGGAAACAAATCACTTAGAAGTTGTACAAGTTCCTGCACCTTCATTGAGGATCTTCAGAGTGATGTACGATTTGTTTTATTGATTATTTATACTAGAATTTTTACTAATAATACTTCATCATTTTCAGTGAGACTTGTAACATTATGTGACTTTAGTTTTGACGGAACTTCAATAATTCATAGAAAATACAAACCTACTCTCCTATTTATATTTGTTCTATTTGATCATATTATATATAAAAGCACTAGGCATACATTTATGCAGAAGATCTTAAACTCTAAAATGCGTAAAATCTTGTAGAATCTATTAAAACAACTACTTTTCCTAGCTGTATGCTAGAAAATATAGTTTGTAACATCGAAATATGAGATATAAAAACCCGAGCAAAAAACCCTCATTATAGCGATCTCGTCACACCTACTACCGTATCAGCGGTAGCAGTTAGCATTTTAACAGCGTTGTCAAGTATAACCGATTTCCAGGAATTTAAGGAAAAACAAATGATTTTATATACATCGCCCATCACATTATGACATTATCATGTAGTATAACAAAATATTGATCACACTATATACCTTTCGTCATATCATAGAGCAATTGGATGGTGAATGTGATGCAGAATAAGAATGTTTCCCATTCAAATATTACGGATCCATTTTACACATTCCTCTACCGTTTCACATCGGCATCATTGGCATTCATTTGGATGCCTAAATTGCCTAATACCATCGAACGTTTTGTGGCAAAGTGGGGGTCAACAATAATTCTTGAAATAGAAGTAATACAGTTATTCTTTAATTTAGTGTATTATTTTGATGGGTTTTGTGTTAAAATTTATTAGTTCTTAGTGTTTTATCAAAACATAACAACTTGTTGAATGAAAGCTATAGCGTTAGTGTTAGTGTTGAATGGAAGTTATAGTGACGATTTTAGCTTGCTGTGAGAATAGTTATACTGCCGCGATCTCCCATTGCGGCTATTGTGGGTATCCTTTGAAAAATTTTTGTCTCATATTTCGATGTTACAAACAGTACATACAATAGAATTCTGAAGCATTTCTGTATCACTCCCATACGGAAATTGCTTGCTTAGTCAAAACTAAAATCATTTGTTGTATCTTATGTATTAATTATTAATATGCATATGTATTCTTTCGTCATTTTGTCATGCTGTTCATTTTTTCCCCAAATCGCCGTTCGTGTTCGCCCTGACGACTTTCACATATTTTAATATTGACCACACGCATCACCCGTGTAGGCAAACTCATTAAAACACGTTGATGGAACACATGAAATATTCTCCCTTTTAATATCGCCATATCCATATAAAATGGTTATTAGAAAATCCAGCGTAAAATACATTTTTAATGTAAATAACCTCGTTAATACCCGCTTCCTGGGACCGCCTATGTGGGATTTAATCCATACCATAATCATTCCGAAATTAGTAGTTCGAAACACGTACAAAATGTGCGGTCATATTGTATATCTTTAGTGTTTCAGCTTTGACAATTTAAATAGCCATATACATATCTGCCGCTGATACAAAAGGGTGGATTAATTGGCAGACTCAATCGAGGTATCCGAAATAGTAAATTTCAGGTTTCGATCACTACGTACTTGGACGTAGAGTTTTATTTGTCATAGTGTGTTTACTGATAGAGCCAATATAGTAACACAAGAGACGTTCAGGGATAATGTAGAACACGGAACAAATAATATATCATCGTTTATCGGAACCTTTGGGACATCTTTGACAGAAGCAGGATATTCTGTCAAAGGCCTTCAATCGCTGCCATTACATTACAAGGCCCAAAATACAGAAACAGAAACTTTCCCAACCGCTCACCAGACAAAGACATAGCAAAACCCTATTCCATAGTCCACATTTTTTTTCACTTCCCAATCAGTGATCCGTCAAGTGGAAGACACTAGGCATTAGAGACTATAATAGACTAGACCAGACACTAGATTAGAAGACACTGGGCTACTCTCAACCGTAAAACCTACCCTTCTAACCTTCCCTTTCTAGAAAGACGAGCATTAAAATAGTGGTACAACAATGAGGATATTGTTATCCTCCCAGCAGACAAAGGCAATGCCACTGTCATACTTAATACCACCAACTACATTAACCCAAATATCTAACCTCATAAACACCACTATTATAAACATACCCCAAACGACCCCACTACCTAAACCGAAAAGAAAATTTAAATTATTATCATTGACAATTTTGATTTACATCCAAATATTGAAATAATCCTAATCCCTCGTGAATAACATCTAGCAGATGTCGCCGTACTACCTCTGGAATGCTGCTATAATTGCTGGAACTCTATTATGAGATATATTTACCCTCAAACTTTTAATTTTTGGCTCATATTCTTTTGGCACTTATATTCCTTTATTACTTGAATTCTCTGAGAAAATTGTTTCCTTTTCTTTATCTTGATCACAAAACTCTTCTGCAGCTGGGGACGCTACCAAGCCTCTCACTTGCTAACTACGACGAAAACACTTAATTTGCAGTTATTTCTGCTTGTAGACCTTTTCCACTGGTGTTCTTACTTATTTAGCACAATTTTAAATATTTTTTACTTTAGTTTAACTATTAATTTATAACACATTTTAATAAAATTAGGAGCGTGGCTGTTACCTCATCGAACGCCTTAGCTGGACACTCACTAACTGTTATATGTTACTACGGATAGGCCGTATGGAAAACATTTGTATTTCCTGGTCACCATCCTTCTTTCTTGTTATTATGATATAATCTGGCCAATCAGTCTATTATTTAATTTATTTAATTTTACGTAAAACTTACAATTTGATCTTCACATTATCTAATTTTGAATTCTAAACATTATAATACAATCCGATTCACTTTCTGTGCCGTAACTTCAATGTATGTGTAACTCTCGAAACCCATTTCTACACTGATGCCATTATTTTTTTATAATTCTTTTCTATATTTTATAATTCTTATTGGGACTTGTCTATTGTAATTATGCTTGAAATAGATTTTTGTGCCGATAAATAATTTAGATATAATGATATTACGTTCTGACCAATCAGGCGCGTAGGTGGTTTGCGTTCTGCTACAGTATATACGTTGGTCAGCGATACGTGTGTGCTTGCGCTTATATACTATAGTCGGTACGACACAGATTGATTACTGATTTAATATAATTTATAATTTGCTGTATTTACAGAATTTGATTACCGATTTATGTTCTGTATTATATCACACAGATACATTTTTTATAGTTTTTCTTTTTGCCGCCATATTTTTGCTTGATACTGTCAAGTAGTGGCTTTCGATTTTAAATTCCTACTACTTCAAAAAGGTAGTAAAACGCACTGAACAGAAAAAAATATAATACATACGTACAGCAAATAGTTAAAATTGTTAAACCCAGTAAGTAGATACAATAAAACATTATTTACATCTGTATTTCTACAGAGCACCTATGTTTGCACTATACACCATATAAACCGATATTAATGGACCTTCCTCAAGAAAAACACACATAAACATGAGGCCGTACATCGTAAATAAACTCTTATTACAATACCTTAGTTTTAGTGGCATTAAAATACACCTGCTTGCATCGGGAACGTACCTGAAACAATAAAAATAATTTATTAAACACGGTCCTCAGTGCGAATGAGTTGCTGAATATTTTCCGTTATTGTTGACGGCTGTTTTAGCGGCAATTTACAGCCTATAAAAGGAAATTGATGGCCTGTAAATGACCAAAGAATCGACTTTTGAAACTGTAGCAACTAAATTAAATTTTCATGGTTACAATAAGTATTTACATTCACTATATCGTACAGTGGGAATATATCAAAGGTCTTTAGGCTATTTAAATTGATAATATGTTAGTGTTTAAAATTGTTTCTAGGTTGGAATTTTCGACAGTGGCCATACCAAATGACGACACAGGGGTCACAATGCCCCACATACATATCTCCGAGGTAAAAAATATAAAAATATGAATTTATGTATCATTTAAACTCTTTCCACCGTGAATGAAGCAACCGGGAATGTTATAAAAAAAGGCAGTTGCAAAAAGTAACAGGCACAAATTTTTAAATAAACACCAGCAATGAATGAAATTCAAGGGATACTTATAGAAAAGATGAGAAAAGAAAACGTAAGGTAAAAAAAATTGAGCAAAAAATAAACAGCAAAAAATAAATGTATTACGAAACTATATGAGAAGCAGCTGTGAAAGTGAACGCGATATGTCGGATATAATAGATTCCGGTGATGACATTTTAAGTGGTCCATCATCCATCTGAGGTTAATACTTAAGGTACAAATGACGTAAGGTACAAATTACAGTGATTTTTTCGTGATACAGATCGTCAACAAGGCTGATACTTGTACACCAATTATCGATTGTCAAATTTCGGCGTGATCCATAAATATACTAATATAGTCTTTTGACCACGCTATCTGGAGTGTTGCTTACGCGGAAGGGTCCTTCGGGTTGTTGCCCCACACTTCCATATTAGGAACATACATTATCTTCGCGTCCGCCAGAGCAAAGATTTTTATTCCATACTTGTTAGGCTTTGACGGAATGTACTGCCGGAGACTGCAACGCCATCTGAATGCCTCAAGATTTTCATCGACAGTAACATATTTATATAGACTATAACCTTTCTTACAACTATCTACAAATTTATTGAAAAAAACTCTTATTGGTGCAAGTTTATCAGTTTTTACACGTTCTGTGCGAGTCGCTTTATCATCAGTTCGTATACATCTTAGCAGAAATCGGAAACGATGTAACGACATTGTCAAGCGAAAAATTTCAACACCAGACCCATCAGTTTTCCAAAGCTGATCTGCATTCAAATGGCGAGCCTTCAGAATTCCAGCATAATAAAGTAGTCCTAAAAAGTCTTGTATCTCCAGAATGGTAGTAGGTCATTCATCTCTTTCACTTGAAAATTTTTCTTTCACCGAATTAGTAACCTTATTGGTGCAATCGACAATAACATTTCATCGGTTATGAAATACTTCCATATTTCCAAAGGAGTTTTGAGTGCTCTCGTAGGTAACGGGGAAATTGGCAAACGAACTACGTAATTATCCTGTCTAGTTCTAACATTCTTCGGTCCCATTAGTTGATTCCACTTTCTATAGTCTCATCTTTTCCGATATAACATAGCATACTGCTATATTTTAATTCCTCTTCGTCAGCTCCTTCATCTTCATTTGAGCTAATGTCCTGCTCAGATTCACTGCCACCGTATCTTTCTTCGATATTATCCTCGGCGCCAGAGCTTTCGTCATCATCAGCAACTTCTTCAACGTCTGAATCACACAATTCTCAAATCACTGCTCTTCATAAGAACACGTGTCTGTAGAAAATGAAAAACCAATAATAGTGTGCCTATTTCAAAATTAGTCGAAAATTATACCTGTTTTAGAATGTTATTAGATTCTGTCGCGCAAAAATAAATTAACCTGTATAGTCGCCTGGAAGTAGAATGCTCGATCGCCGTAAAATGCCGAATATGTATCTCCTCGGTCTCAGACACTGATAGCGACTAAAGAAGGGTTGAGCAGTATTTTGTTAATAAAAAAAAACGTTAACATTAGTACACACAGTCGATTGCATTATTAAAACGGAAATCAAAAAATCAAAAATATTAAATAAACAAGATGTCACACACTTTTTGACAGAAGCAGATGAAAAAAATGTGTTGGAAAAGCAACCCAGTTGCTGAACACTATATTTAAAATTAGAAAGAAGATAATATCAACAGCAATTTTAGGAGCGAATACACCACAGACTACTGTATTTGAATTTATTTTGAAATTTAATTTATTTATTGTATACGTATATTTGTAGTTAATACCTGCCTAGAATATTTACTGTACCACATAAAATGTTTGCAAACTACGAACATATCACTTGATGCGAACGTATTACAAATTGCTCTACAAATAAAACAACCCTGCATTGCCTGGGGACTCGGCGTTGAGTAAGATACAAATTATAATTTGATTACCCAGTTGTTGTTCAGTAGCAAACGCTGGATGTTTTAATTATGTTATTATATTGATCTCTATTCTGTAACACGACACCGCAATATAGGTAGTCTTTAGATTAAAAACGTTACGTCTACGTCAGTACACACATTGTATTCTAGTTTTATCTATAAGACCTTATGAAAGAGGCTATATGGTATAATAGCAGACGTATTATCTTTGCTAAAAGCTATTTCGTGGTATAATTCAGTGAACTAGAGGAAAATGTTTCTGACGCTCGGCATAATAGAAATGAAGCAACGGCAACGTTAAAAACATTACCCAGCAACAAGGCGTGAATGTTCACATTTTCGTGCTTCACGAGGAATATGAAAACATTGTATTATTTTAGAGTGCATAATGATGTTCGCGAATATATAAATTTTTATTATTTATTTCACGGAAGGACTATATAAAGACCGATATTCACAACAAACACATTTCTACAAAAAAGATGATATCAGCTGATTGCAATTGCTGATTTCTATAAAATTCTAATAACAACAAATGACAATTTTTCGGAACGCCAGATCATTCATCATAGACAACAGAAACTTTAACAATTCAATAAGGTATTACTTATTCCATTAAAGAACATCTGAAGTAAATATAAGAATAAGATGCCTCTCAAAGCCTTTACCATAATCACTGACCAAGTAGGTACATAGTTGTGTAATGAACTGCTGGTAATAATTTCCCCCTCATTGCGTTAATTTATTGGTATTATAGGTAGATAATTCATTAGGTATTAGGTCCCGTATTCGTGTATTATAATTTAATCAGTTAACATAGGCAACAAAAATCCTTTTCTTTTTACCGGTGCATTAGGTAGTATTAAATTCTGCATTCAGTTCTGATTATACGGACCCTAAGACAGGTCCGAAGAAGACCACCGCCCACTACTAAGGTTGTCAATCGGATTCAAGTCGATGCTTAAAGGAGGCCAATTCATACTGTTCCTCCAAGAAGTTTCTGGTTTGGGACGCGGTGTGAGGTGTCATATTATCCTGTTTGACACTGGTCCTGGTCCAGTTTATATGTTTCAAATCGAACGTTAGTCTTGCTCCTATGCTCCTGAATTAATGCGGTTTGTGGTTGACCTCCGTAGTATGAGATGATTGGACGTTCTGGGCCCTCTTCGGAGTACTTAGTCCGGTTCTTGACTTCACAGTCTTAAAAAAATTACCGGATTGTTTACCTCGACAATCCTTGCAGCAGAACGAAACCTTCTATCAAAGCAACTACTTTTGCAACTTCTCTTTTTTTAAGAGGTCTCATTATGTACCGTAAGTGTAAATTTTTACTAATGCAACTTATTATGAAGTTTACATTCAATTGTCACCAGTTTCACATGACTTACTAAGTTGATATGATTTGGCTAAAAAGACAAGACAAGAAACAAAGACAATTTGGAAAATATTAATCATATATGCATACATAAATGCTTCTTGGAGTAACCCAGAGGTAAGATAGCTTTAACTTTATGAATAATACAAACTTTAGCTACATATAATTCGGTAATATTTATATTTTTAATAGTTGTTCGCTTTTTTGAGCTATGTATACTTAGTAGTAGGTACAACGAATGCACTAAAACAATCTCCATGCTGTTTCTGAAACATGTTTATTTGTTTCGCTTAACCCAATGCCCAGAGACAGGCAATGAAACACGGTTTCTGTAGTAGATTATAGACTACAACAACCGTTCATTAACAATATTATTGAGGCGGTAAAATGCCCTGGGGAGAACGTCCGGAACTTTGCAAGGCATTGGATTAGGTCAGTCACGAAGAGATGGTTCGCTTCGCATGGAACGGTATCCGGGGAAGCAGATTTTATTTTATAAAAACGAACACAATGGCTAGTTCAACAAACGTTACAGTTGCGAGAGCTATTTTGCACTCTAAAGGCGCGTTCCATTACAAAATCCTTTATAAAAAAAACTGATACCTCCAGCTGAAACTTTGAAACGTGGATTATCGATATTCGCAGTTAGTCTATATATTTCTGTTTAAGCAATGCCGTTGTTATAACACTATTTCGTTCTATTGTTTTGCAGTATGTGACAAAATCACAAAATTTAAACCAAATCTATAGTAGTTTTTAAGGTAGTGTATAAAGTACTTCATTCCAAAAATTCCCTGCTCAAACTCAAGCGCCCATATTATATAAAATTGGGTAAGTTAAAATGCATAGAACCATCCATATTAATTCTGATTTATCACATTTTATCCTGCTTTAAAACCATCCATATATTCTTAAATTGTCTCATCCTGCATCACGTTACAATTTTAAATTGCTTCCTGACCTGTTATGAAAACGAATGGCTACTATCATATTTCTAATCTGATGCGAAAAGAAACACGACATTTTATATAAGCCTCCATCCACGTGTGATATAAAATTTATATAGTAAATTGCATTTCTTAGTCCCTACGTGACGCAGCATCACGTAGACCGTAATTTCGGTGAATCGGACTTATAGTATACGAATTCAGTCGTCAAAAAATTGCTACTTCATCATATTTAGGACTACGTGATTAAGGAACAGAAGCACTTCTGATTCAAACTGCAGGTTGATTCAAATGCAGTTTTTTGGGGTTAAAATCATTTTTTCATTGAATCTAGTTGAATAAATTTTATTCAACTAGAATTCACATCTAACTACTTTACACATGTGTTCATTATGTGTTTTAACTATTTATGTCCAATATATTTTCCTTGTCATATCTCCTATATCATTATCCAAATATTTTTTTAAATTGTACACATCTGTTTTTTCACTCTGTGATTATTTATCTGATGAAGATTCTATAATGTTTTCCTCAATGATTATCCTTGCCCTACATTTTACATATATGTTTCCACTTATTCATACTTTATTATGCATTTGCACAATATTTCATTGATAAAAAATACTAGTATCCTCTTGGCAAGATCGCATATGGGGGTGCCAAATACAACCCCCCAAAGGCGAAGTCTCAACCCTCTAGAACTTCAAATAACCCAGATACACCCCTGGCCCTATTTAGAATAGTTGCTGTATGTGAACATGTGGACTACCCCCTGTAGAACTCATAACAAGTAACTAAAAGTGTTCAGTAGTGATTTCTCATTGTAAACAGTTGTTGTGTATGGAAAATAATAAAGTGTATTTGGATTCTGGACAGTACTCACTTATTTCACGAACTCATTGGCGTAACAGTACAATACAATATTTAGAATATGCAGGTTTTTTCCATCTTAGAACCCACTTTAAATCAGTGCACAGTATTCTGCGACAAGATGAATAAGAACGTTTGAACGTTGCGGTCTCCGTACTCACTGCTTGTATACACAAGTTGTGACTCCCGCGCACTTAGGTCTGTTTGAAACGACTCGCTCGCGCCCCACATGTTAGTAATTTAAAACAAATTGATTAATAGAAATTAAGCAATCATATTTTGCATATATTATTTTTGAGTAAAATAGAACATTTGTTTGGCAAAAAATATGTGCTAGTTCCCTATTGCCACTGTAAACCAATGCAATATAATTATGACGTCTTTCTCATGTGTATTTTTACCTATCAGCGTTCTCAGTTAAATTTATTCTAAAAAAACAAGTGCAGCAACAATAATTGTAGCTTTGAAATTTACAGGAAATATGTCTAAAAATATGTGTTGGGTATTGTGGTAACCAAATGCACCATTGGGAATTGATACGGGAGAAGCTCTTAACAGTGTGGGTATTTCGAAATATGTCCCTTTTGTTTCAATTATGTAATAGACTTTTAAAGCAAACCTATCCCATACCATTACTTATTTAGTTCGCTCTGTAGATTAATGCGGTAATTCCATATATCCCGATTATTATATCGTCAGTCGCTTTTGCCTCCGTGGTTGTCATTGTCTGAAACGTTAACAAGCAGATCCCACGCATAAACGTGACTCCACGTGAAGGTTGACGTGGGTATCATAAAAGTTATAATAGCTGTCCTTTTTTTTAGAGCCTAATTTAGAGACTTTTCATCAAGCGCTCCTGGAATTAATAAGCGCCATCTACCCACATGCAAGGGCCGCCTGGAGAATGTCGAGTTAATTACAGTTATATCTCAATCGTCTGCGGAAATTGAAAAATGTCAGCCGTGCATTTTCCAATTTCCTGCACTTTTAACAGACGTTAACTTGCCAGGATGGTTTGTTATTTTATTTTCATATACTTTATCGCTTCGCGGTAGACTGGCAGGGGTCAGAACCCCAGAAAATTTATATACCACCCTTATTTTATTTAATAAATTATGTAACCAGCTATCATAATCCAATATTTGGCTATGTTGCTATGTTATGTAATCTAAATTATGTAAATCTATTTTTTACAAAAATGTCTAATAAGTCAAAGCCATTCTCTTAAACGTAATGAAGAAGATCATTAAAATCTTAAACGTAAATATTTAAAAAAAAATCTATTTTAAACGCACCCAAATATTTGTTCTTCATTGTTTCAGACCGTATTTAAATTGAGAAATTTAATAAATCGTAATGGCTATGTTTCTCCATAATTCTTCTCCTCCAAATAAGACGCACGACAAAGAAAGAAGCGGATTTTTAACATCACAACCAAAAAACCACATATATTTATTACATATTTCCGGATTAAATATTGTACTAAAAGTTGTGTGTCTCAACTGCTTTTTGTTTCTAGTTCTGACTCTGTTTTCGCCGGTGCAATACACGGTACCATCGTAATGCAAGGTGGTTGAGCAAATAAGCGTGCTGCGTGATCGTTTATACATCTGATATTCTAGACATTTAATCGGTCAGATAGGTATTGGTTGCATTCATATAGCACTCGATGAAATCACAATTTTCTTACATAGTATTTTTCTTTATTTGAAACCGATTTTGAATTACGGTATCGCGATTTTAAAAAAGCAGGTCAAATTTTGATAATAAATCATTCCCTTGTTATTTTCACAATCGATGCTTTAGTGTCATTTCATCTGATATTGTGGGTTTTTGGGATCAAATGTAATAAATACAACAAATTAAATTGAATAATAATTTTTAGACTCGTACAAATGAACAGAGTATAGCATAAGCGCAAACAAACACTTGCCTACAATCAACGAACATAGTATAGCTAAACGCCTGATTGGTTAAAACATATTGTCGTTGCAGTTAAATAATTAATCGCCACAAACTTCAGCTGTTTTAAATGAAATTACAATAGACAAGTCATACTAATAATTATCAAATATTAATAACTAATAAACTGTGTCTAAATTAAAGGAGTAATGTAAAAGCATAAGTGTAAACAAGGGTTTCCAGAGTATAGCCTAGAACCAATATATAAAAGTACAGGGAACGCGGCAGACAGAAAGTTAAGTTATACCTCTGAAGTTGAAATTGACAGTAAATATATATTCAGAATTCAAAATTATAATATGTGAAGGTCAAGATGTAATAGTTTCAAGAGTAATTATAAAAATCAAATATTATGAATTAATTAGTCAGATTAAAATAACAGTTCAAGCAAGAAGTAGGTAACCAGGAAGGTGCATATGTTTCTCAAAACGGGACGTCCGTAGCAACAACCAACAATTTGAAGAGTCCACTTACGCAGTTTGAGGCAACAGCCACGCTTTTCAGTTCTGTAAAAGTTAATTAGTAAAAAGTAAATATAATTTGATATAATCAGTATAAATTTGTGCAAGTCAGCAGTAATACTAGTACATATAGTTTTGAAGCAGTGAAACAGCATATATAAGTTTTTTTTGTCGATTTTACGAGTGCAAAAGGGAGAAATTGCAGTTATAATACCAATCAAGAACAGGATACAAACTTCCAGAGTGACTATCAACTAATAGCGGTTTGGAGACAGCAGCAGCAAGTGTGATAAACTTGAAGGTAGATAAATTCCAAGGTGTAGAAAGAGGTACGGTACGAGCGAAAACAATCAGCATTCCAGAGGCAGTGCAGCGATATCCCGCTAGATGACACCACCACCAGAGCTGTGTTTACTAGTTCGCGTACAAGTG
>CAXKVY010007415.1:0-25250 GCA_964058915.1 Tetropium fuscum | reverse complement strand
AGAATGGCTTTGACTTATTAGACATTTTTGTAAAAAATAGATTTACATAATTTAGATTACATAACATAGCAACATAGCCAAATATTGGATTATGATAGCTGGTTACATAATTTATTAAATAAAATAAGGGTGGTATATAAATTTTCTGGGGTTCTGACCCCTGCCAGTCTACCGCGAAGCGATAAAGTATATGAAAATAAAATAACAAACCATCCTGGCAAGTTAACGTCTGTTAAAAGTGCAGGAAATTGGAAAATGCACGGCTGACATTTTTCAATTTCCGCAGACGATTGAGATATAACTGTAATTAACTCGACATTCTCCAGGCGGCCCTTGCATGTGGGTAGATGGCGCTTATTAATTCCAGGAGCGCTTGATGAAAAGTCTCTAAATTAGGCTCTAAAAAAAAGGACAGCTATTATAACTTTTATGATACCCACGTCAACCTTCACGTGGAGTCACGTTTATGCGTGGGATCTGCTTGTTAACGTTTCAGACAATGACAACCACGGAGGCAAAAGCGACTGACGATATAATAATCGGGATATATGGAATTACCGCATTAATCTACAGAGCGAACTAAATAAGTAATGGTATGGGATAGGTTTGCTTTAAAAGTCTATTACATAATTGAAACAAAAGGGACATATTTCGAAATACCCACACTGTTAAGAGCTTCTCCCGTATCAATTCCCAATGGTGCATTTGGTTACCACAATACCCAACACATATTTTTAGACATATTTCCTGTAAATTTCAAAGCTACAATTATTGTTGCTGCACTTGTTTTTTTAGAATAAATTTAACTGAGAACGCTGATAGGTAAAAATACACATGAGAAAGACGTCATAATTATATTGCATTGGTTTACAGTGGCAATAGGGAACTAGCACATATTTTTTGCCAAACAAATGTTCTATTTTACTCAAAAATAATATATGCAAAATATGATTGCTTAATTTCTATTAATCAATTTGTTTTAAATTACTAACATGTGGGGCGCGAGCGAGTCGTTTCAAACAGACCTAAGTGCGCGGGAGTCACAACTTGTGTATACAAGCAGTGAGTACGGAGACCGCAACGTTCAAACGTTCTTATTCATCTTGTCGCAGAATACTGTGCACTGATTTAAAGTGGGTTCTAAGATGGAAAAAACCTGCATATTCTAAATATTGTATTGTACTGTTACGCCAATGAGTTCGTGAAATAAGTGAGTACTGTCCAGAATCCAAATACACTTTATTATTTTCCATACACAACAACTGTTTACAATGAGAAATCACTACTGAACACTTTTAGTTACTTGTTATGAGTTCTACAGGGGGTAGTCCACATGTTCACATACAGCAACTATTCTAAATAGGGCCAGGGGTGTATCTGGGTTATTTGAAGTTCTAGAGGGTTGAGACTTCGCCTTTGGGGGGTTGTATTTGGCACCCCCATATGCGATCTTGCCAAGAGGATACTAGTATTTTTTATCAATGAAATATTGTGCAAATGCATAATAAAGTATGAATAAGTGGAAACATATATGTAAAATGTAGGGCAAGGATAATCATTGAGGAAAACATTATAGAATCTTCATCAGATAAATAATCACAGAGTGAAAAAACAGATGTGTACAATTTAAAAAAATATTTGGATAATGATATAGGAGATATGACAAGGAAAATATATTGGACATAAATAGTTAAAACACATAATGAACACATGTGTAAAGTAGTTAGATGTGAATTCTAGTTGAATAAAATTTATTCAACTAGATTCAATGAAAAAATGATTTTAACCCCAAAAAACTGCATTTGAATCAACCTGCAGTTTGAATCAGAAGTGCTTCTGTTCCTTAATCACGTAGTCCTAAATATGATGAAGTAGCAATTTTTTGACGACTGAATTCGTATACTATAAGTCCGATTCACCGAAATTACGGTCTACGTGATGCTGCGTCACGTAGGGACTAAGAAATGCAATTTACTATATAAATTTTATATCACACGTGGATGGAGGCTTATATAAAATGTCGTGTTTCTTTTCGCATCAGATTAGAAATATGATAGTAGCCATTCGTTTTCATAACAGGTCAGGAAGCAATTTAAAATTGTAACGTGATGCAGGATGAGACAATTTAAGAATATATGGATGGTTTTAAAGCAGGATAAAATGTGATAAATCAGAATTAATATGGATGGTTCTATGCATTTTAACTTACCCAATTTTATATAATATGGGCGCTTGAGTTTGAGCAGGGAATTTTTGGAATGAAGTACTTTATACACTACCTTAAAAACTACTATAGATTTGGTTTAAATTTTGTGATTTTGTCACATACTGCAAAACAATAGAACGAAATAGTGTTATAACAACGGCATTGCTTAAACAGAAATATATAGACTAACTGCGAATATCGATAATCCACGTTTCAAAGTTTCAGCTGGAGGTATCAGTTTTTTTTATAAAGGATTTTGTAATGGAACGCGCCTTTAGAGTGCAAAATAGCTCTCGCAACTGTAACGTTTGTTGAACTAGCCATTGTGTTCGTTTTTATAAAATAAAATCTGCTTCCCCGGATACCGTTCCATGCGAAGCGAACCATCTCTTCGTGACTGACCTAATCCAATGCCTTGCAAAGTTCCGGACGTTCTCCCCAGGGCATTTTACCGCCTCAATAATATTGTTAATGAACGGTTGTTGTAGTCTATAATCTACTACAGAAACCGTGTTTCATTGCCTGTCTCTGGGCATTGGGTTAAGCGAAACAAATAAACATGTTTCAGAAACAGCATGGAGATTGTTTTAGTGCATTCGTTGTACCTACTACTAAGTATACATAGCTCAAAAAAGCGAACAACTATTAAAAATATAAATATTACCGAATTATATGTAGCTAAAGTTTGTATTATTCATAAAGTTAAAGCTATCTTACCTCTGGGTTACTCCAAGAAGCATTTATGTATGCATATATGATTAATATTTTCCAAATTGTCTTTGTTTCTTGTCTTGTCTTTTTAGCCAAATCATATCAACTTAGTAAGTCATGTGAAACTGGTGACAATTGAATGTAAACTTCATAATAAGTTGCATTAGTAAAAATTTACACTTACGGTACATAATGAGACCTCTTAAAAAAAGAGAAGTTGCAAAAGTAGTTGCTTTGATAGAAGGTTTCGTTCTGCTGCAAGGATTGTCGAGGTAAACAATCCGGTAATTTTTTTAAGACTGTGAAGTCAAGAACCGGACTAAGTACTCCGAAGAGGGCCCAGAACGTCCAATCATCTCATACTACGGAGGTCAACCACAAACCGCATTAATTCAGGAGCATAGGAGCAAGACTAACGTTCGATTTGAAACATATAAACTGGACCAGGACCAGTGTCAAACAGGATAATATGACACCTCACACCGCGTCCCAAACCAGAAACTTCTTGGAGGAACAGTATGAATTGGCCTCCTTTAAGCATCGACTTGAATCCGATTGACAACCTTAGTAGTGGGCGGTGGTCTTCTTCGGACCTGTCTTAGGGTCCGTATAATCAGAACTGAATGCAGAATTTAATACTACCTAATGCACCGGTAAAAAGAAAAGGATTTTTGTTGCCTATGTTAACTGATTAAATTATAATACACGAATACGGGACCTAATACCTAATGAATTATCTACCTATAATACCAATAAATTAACGCAATGAGGGGGAAATTATTACCAGCAGTTCATTACACAACTATGTACCTACTTGGTCAGTGATTATGGTAAAGGCTTTGAGAGGCATCTTATTCTTATATTTACTTCAGATGTTCTTTAATGGAATAAGTAATACCTTATTGAATTGTTAAAGTTTCTGTTGTCTATGATGAATGATCTGGCGTTCCGAAAAATTGTCATTTGTTGTTATTAGAATTTTATAGAAATCAGCAATTGCAATCAGCTGATATCATCTTTTTTGTAGAAATGTGTTTGTTGTGAATATCGGTCTTTATATAGTCCTTCCGTGAAATAAATAATAAAAATTTATATATTCGCGAACATCATTATGCACTCTAAAATAATACAATGTTTTCATATTCCTCGTGAAGCACGAAAATGTGAACATTCACGCCTTGTTGCTGGGTAATGTTTTTAACGTTGCCGTTGCTTCATTTCTATTATGCCGAGCGTCAGAAACATTTTCCTCTAGTTCACTGAATTATACCACGAAATAGCTTTTAGCAAAGATAATACGTCTGCTATTATACCATATAGCCTCTTTCATAAGGTCTTATAGATAAAACTAGAATACAATGTGTGTACTGACGTAGACGTAACGTTTTTAATCTAAAGACTACCTATATTGCGGTGTCGTGTTACAGAATAGAGATCAATATAATAACATAATTAAAACATCCAGCGTTTGCTACTGAACAACAACTGGGTAATCAAATTATAATTTGTATCTTACTCAACGCCGAGTCCCCAGGCAATGCAGGGTTGTTTTATTTGTAGAGCAATTTGTAATACGTTCGCATCAAGTGATATGTTCGTAGTTTGCAAACATTTTATGTGGTACAGTAAATATTCTAGGCAGGTATTAACTACAAATATACGTATACAATAAATAAATTAAATTTCAAAATAAATTCAAATACAGTAGTCTGTGGTGTATTCGCTCCTAAAATTGCTGTTGATATTATCTTCTTTCTAATTTTAAATATAGTGTTCAGCAACTGGGTTGCTTTTCCAACACATTTTTTTCATCTGCTTCTGTCAAAAAGTGTGTGACATCTTGTTTATTTAATATTTTTGATTTTTTGATTTCCGTTTTAATAATGCAATCGACTGTGTGTACTAATGTTAACGTTTTTTTTTATTAACAAAATACTGCTCAACCCTTCTTTAGTCGCTATCAGTGTCTGAGACCGAGGAGATACATATTCGGCATTTTACGGCGATCGAGCATTCTACTTCCAGGCGACTATACAGGTTAATTTATTTTTGCGCGACAGAATCTAATAACATTCTAAAACAGGTATAATTTTCGACTAATTTTGAAATAGGCACACTATTATTGGTTTTTCATTTTCTACAGACACGTGTTCTTATGAAGAGCAGTGATTTGAGAATTGTGTGATTCAGACGTTGAAGAAGTTGCTGATGATGACGAAAGCTCTGGCGCCGAGGATAATATCGAAGAAAGATACGGTGGCAGTGAATCTGAGCAGGACATTAGCTCAAATGAAGATGAAGGAGCTGACGAAGAGGAATTAAAATATAGCAGTATGCTATGTTATATCGGAAAAGATGAGACTATAGAAAGTGGAATCAACTAATGGGACCGAAGAATGTTAGAACTAGACAGGATAATTACGTAGTTCGTTTGCCAATTTCCCCGTTACCTACGAGAGCACTCAAAACTCCTTTGGAAATATGGAAGTATTTCATAACCGATGAAATGTTATTGTCGATTGCACCAATAAGGTTACTAATTCGGTGAAAGAAAAATTTTCAAGTGAAAGAGATGAATGACCTACTACCATTCTGGAGATACAAGACTTTTTAGGACTACTTTATTATGCTGGAATTCTGAAGGCTCGCCATTTGAATGCAGATCAGCTTTGGAAAACTGATGGGTCTGGTGTTGAAATTTTTCGCTTGACAATGTCGTTACATCGTTTCCGATTTCTGCTAAGATGTATACGAACTGATGATAAAGCGACTCGCACAGAACGTGTAAAAACTGATAAACTTGCACCAATAAGAGTTTTTTTCAATAAATTTGTAGATAGTTGTAAGAAAGGTTATAGTCTATATAAATATGTTACTGTCGATGAAAATCTTGAGGCATTCAGATGGCGTTGCAGTCTCCGGCAGTACATTCCGTCAAAGCCTAACAAGTATGGAATAAAAATCTTTGCTCTGGCGGACGCGAAGATAATGTATGTTCCTAATATGGAAGTGTGGGGCAACAACCCGAAGGACCCTTCCGCGTAAGCAACACTCCAGATAGCGTGGTCAAAAGACTATATTAGTATATTTATGGATCACGCCGAAATTTGACAATCGATAATTGGTGTACAAGTATCAGCCTTGTTGACGATCTGTATCACGAAAAAATCACTGTAATTTGTACCTTACGTCATTTGTACCTTAAGTATTAACCTCAGATGGATGATGGACCACTTAAAATGTCATCACCGGAATCTATTATATCCGACATATCGCGTTCACTTTCACAGCTGCTTCTCATATAGTTTCGTAATACATTTATTTTTTGCTGTTTATTTTTTGCTCAATTTTTTTTACCTTACGTTTTCTTTTCTCATCTTTTCTATAAGTATCCCTTGAATTTCATTCATTGCTGGTGTTTATTTAAAAATTTGTGCCTGTTACTTTTTGCAACTGCCTTTTTTTATAACATTCCCGGTTGCTTCATTCACGGTGGAAAGAGTTTAAATGATACATAAATTCATATTTTTATATTTTTTACCTCGGAGATATGTATGTGGGGCATTGTGACCCCTGTGTCGTCATTTGGTATGGCCACTGTCGAAAATTCCAACCTAGAAACAATTTTAAACACTAACATATTATCAATTTAAATAGCCTAAAGACCTTTGATATATTCCCACTGTACGATATAGTGAATGTAAATACTTATTGTAACCATGAAAATTTAATTTAGTTGCTACAGTTTCAAAAGTCGATTCTTTGGTCATTTACAGGCCATCAATTTCCTTTTATAGGCTGTAAATTGCCGCTAAAACAGCCGTCAACAATAACGGAAAATATTCAGCAACTCATTCGCACTGAGGACCGTGTTTAATAAATTATTTTTATTGTTTCAGGTACGTTCCCGATGCAAGCAGGTGTATTTTAATGCCACTAAAACTAAGGTATTGTAATAAGAGTTTATTTACGATGTACGGCCTCATGTTTATGTGTGTTTTTCTTGAGGAAGGTCCATTAATATCGGTTTATATGGTGTATAGTGCAAACATAGGTGCTCTGTAGAAATACAGATGTAAATAATGTTTTATTGTATCTACTTACTGGGTTTAACAATTTTAACTATTTGCTGTACGTATGTATTATATTTTTTTCTGTTCAGTGCGTTTTACTACCTTTTTGAAGTAGTAGGAATTTAAAATCGAAAGCCACTACTTGACAGTATCAAGCAAAAATATGGCGGCAAAAAGAAAAACTATAAAAAATGTATCTGTGTGATATAATACAGAACATAAATCGGTAATCAAATTCTGTAAATACAGCAAATTATAAATTATATTAAATCAGTAATCAATCTGTGTCGTACCGACTATAGTATATAAGCGCAAGCACACACGTATCGCTGACCAACGTATATACTGTAGCAGAACGCAAACCACCTACGCGCCTGATTGGTCAGAACGTAATATCATTATATCTAAATTATTTATCGGCACAAAAATCTATTTCAAGCATAATTACAATAGACAAGTCCCAATAAGAATTATAAAATATAGAAAAGAATTATAAAAAAATAATGGCATCAGTGTAGAAATGGGTTTCGAGAGTTACACATACATTGAAGTTACGGCACAGAAAGTGAATCGGATTGTATTATAATGTTTAGAATTCAAAATTAGATAATGTGAAGATCAAATTGTAAGTTTTACGTAAAATTAAATAAATTAAATAATAGACTGATTGGCCAGATTATATCATAATAACAAGAAAGAAGGATGGTGACCAGGAAATACAAATGTTTTCCATACGGCCTATCCGTAGTAACATATAACAGTTAGTGAGTGTCCAGCTAAGGCGTTCGATGAGGTAACAGCCACGCTCCTAATTTTATTAAAATGTGTTATAAATTAATAGTTAAACTAAAGTAAAAAATATTTAAAATTGTGCTAAATAAGTAAGAACACCAGTGGAAAAGGTCTACAAGCAGAAATAACTGCAAATTAAGTGTTTTCGTCGTAGTTAGCAAGTGAGAGGCTTGGTAGCGTCCCCAGCTGCAGAAGAGTTTTGTGATCAAGATAAAGAAAAGGAAACAATTTTCTCAGAGAATTCAAGTAATAAAGGAATATAAGTGCCAAAAGAATATGAGCCAAAAATTAAAAGTTTGAGGGTAAATATATCTCATAATAGAGTTCCA
The DNA here is from genome assembly GCA_964058915.1 of Tetropium fuscum. Lineage (NCBI taxonomy): Eukaryota > Metazoa > Arthropoda > Insecta > Coleoptera > Cerambycidae > Tetropium > Tetropium fuscum. The sequence goes on along the minus strand of CAXKVY010007415.1, from coordinate 17,139 downwards.
GCAATTATAGCAGCATTCCAGAGGTAGTACGGCGACATCTGCTAGATGTTATTCACGAGGGATTAGGATTATTTCAATATTTGGATGTAAATCAAAATTGTCAATGATAATAATTTAAATTTTCTTTTCGGTTTAGGTAGTGGGGTCGTTTGGGGTATGTTTATAATAGTGGTGTTTATGAGGTTAGATATTTGGGTTAATGTAGTTGGTGGTATTAAGTATGACAGTGGCATTGCCTTTGTCTGCTGGGAGGATAACAATATCCTCATTGTTGTACCACTATTTTAATGCTCGTCTTTCTAGAAAGGGAAGGTTAGAAGGGTAGGTTTTACGGTTGAGAGTAGCCCAGTGTCTTCTAATCTAGTGTCTGGTCTAGTCTATTATAGTCTCTAATGCCTAGTGTCTTCCACTTGACGGATCACTGATTGGGAAGTGAAAAAAAATGTGGACTATGGAATAGGGTTTTGCTATGTCTTTGTCTGGTGAGCGGTTGGGAAAGTTTCTGTTTCTGTATTTTGGGCCTTGTAATGTAATGGCAGCGATTGAAGGCCTTTGACAGAATATCCTGCTTCTGTCAAAGATGTCCCAAAGGTTCCGATAAACGATGATATATTATTTGTTCCGTGTTCTACATTATCCCTGAACGTCTCTTGTGTTACTATATTGGCTCTATCAGTAAACACACTATGACAAATAAAACTCTACGTCCAAGTACGTAGTGATCGAAACCTGAAATTTACTATTTCGGATACCTCGATTGAGTCTGCCAATTAATCCACCCTTTTGTATCAGCGGCAGATATGTATATGGCTATTTAAATTGTCAAAGCTGAAACACTAAAGATATACAATATGACCGCACATTTTGTACGTGTTTCGAACTACTAATTTCGGAATGATTATGGTATGGATTAAATCCCACATAGGCGGTCCCAGGAAGCGGGTATTAACGAGGTTATTTACATTAAAAATGTATTTTACGCTGGATTTTCTAATAACCATTTTATATGGATATGGCGATATTAAAAGGGAGAATATTTCATGTGTTCCATCAACGTGTTTTAATGAGTTTGCCTACACGGGTGATGCGTGTGGTCAATATTAAAATATGTGAAAGTCGTCAGGGCGAACACGAACGGCGATTTGGGGAAAAAATGAACAGCATGACAAAATGACGAAAGAATACATATGCATATTAATAATTAATACATAAGATACAACAAATGATTTTAGTTTTGACTAAGCAAGCAATTTCCGTATGGGAGTGATACAGAAATGCTTCAGAATTCTATTGTATGTACTGTTTGTAACATCGAAATATGAGACAAAAATTTTTCAAAGGATACCCACAATAGCCGCAATGGGAGATCGCGGCAGTATAACTATTCTCACAGCAAGCTAAAATCGTCACTATAACTTCCATTCAACACTAACACTAACGCTATAGCTTTCATTCAACAAGTTGTTATGTTTTGATAAAACACTAAGAACTAATAAATTTTAACACAAAACCCATCAAAATAATACACTAAATTAAAGAATAACTGTATTACTTCTATTTCAAGAATTATTGTTGACCCCCACTTTGCCACAAAACGTTCGATGGTATTAGGCAATTTAGGCATCCAAATGAATGCCAATGATGCCGATGTGAAACGGTAGAGGAATGTGTAAAATGGATCCGTAATATTTGAATGGGAAACATTCTTATTCTGCATCACATTCACCATCCAATTGCTCTATGATATGACGAAAGGTATATAGTGTGATCAATATTTTGTTATACTACATGATAATGTCATAATGTGATGGGCGATGTATATAAAATCATTTGTTTTTCCTTAAATTCCTGGAAATCGGTTATACTTGACAACGCTGTTAAAATGCTAACTGCTACCGCTGATACGGTAGTAGGTGTGACGAGATCGCTATAATGAGGGTTTTTTGCTCGGGTTTTTATATCTCATATTTCGATGTTACAAACTATATTTTCTAGCATACAGCTAGGAAAAGTAGTTGTTTTAATAGATTCTACAAGATTTTACGCATTTTAGAGTTTAAGATCTTCTGCATAAATGTATGCCTAGTGCTTTTATATATAATATGATCAAATAGAACAAATATAAATAGGAGAGTAGGTTTGTATTTTCTATGAATTATTGAAGTTCCGTCAAAACTAAAGTCACATAATGTTACAAGTCTCACTGAAAATGATGAAGTATTATTAGTAAAAATTCTAGTATAAATAATCAATAAAACAAATCGTACATCACTCTGAAGATCCTCAATGAAGGTGCAGGAACTTGTACAACTTCTAAGTGATTTGTTTCCGTATATATATATATATATATATATATATATATATATATATATATATATATATATATATATATATATATATATATATATATATATAGATATATATATATATATATATATATATATATATATATATATATATATATATATATATATATATATATATATATATATATATATATATATATATTTATCTGTGTCATGAACTGCTACAAACCCAAGATTGTAGCAGTAGATTGTGATGTATATATTCTATTTTCTATTTTGTAGATTTTCTGTTGAATGGGCGCCAGTGAACAATTTGAATATATTATTTATTTACGTGTGTGACAATTTTATAATTATATAGATACAATGAAAAACTCTTATAGTTTTCTAACATTCAATTTTGAATGAGAGCATGGAAACACTTTACCTCAAGTTGAGTTCAAAATAGGCCTATGTATATATTGCTATATACATTAATTGTTTTGCTGAATTGATCAATTTCACACATTATCAGTAAGTGCTGTAGTACTATAATAACCTCCCATATAAACTCCAGGTCATCACTCATGATGTCTCATGATAAAATGATGTCATGATAAAATGATGTCTCGCTTCGGCAGTAGGTATATTGCGGCTTATTGCTTTTTCGAAAATGATTATCACTTGGTAATTAAATATATCACGTGTTGACTGCCAAAGTCTTATGGTAATTTGGTATGGTAATTTCTGTAAAAAAATTATACAAAAACACATATAAATATGAAATTGAAGAATATGTAAAATAAAAGAAAAACGCCAACATTATGTGTTTATAATCGAGTGTAACGCATATGTAATATCAAATATTCAAGAGCTGTTGTATTATATACAGAATGATATGTTCGCTACATAACACGAAAAAAAAATATATCCCACTGAAATAACAGCATTAGCATGAAAATTTATCAGGCTAGCTCGTCGTTTTCGGATGTAAAGTCACACCGCAAGAGAAACATTTAATGAGTTCCAAAATATTTATTCTGTCCGCTTTTTAAAGACGCTTTTTAATTAATCCCATCAAGGGACAGAGACGGCTTAAGGAAGTTAGTCGATTCGGGTGGGTAGGTCATATATTCTCGCCCAAAAGAGCTTGACAGTGTTACCAGGCAATGAAATTGTGACGAATTTGAATCTTTATAATATGATGATTACAAACATGAGATAAACATTTATTTAAAAAACTGTTATTCGATCCTGGTCACATTTTTACCTGATCACAGTAGCTTAATTTTAGTTGAACATATGGAGGCTAATATTTGTTTGTATTTGACATGTTTCGATATCTACGATGTTTTAACATAATGACGTTATGACATTTATAAAATAACCAATTTTTTTTATTTACGAATCTGGTGCAATCTATAGGTAGACAATTTTAGGTAGACATATAATTATATTTTCGAGAAAATCGGTTTCGGTTTTCCGAAATTCTCGGTAAGAATAAAATGTTGATATTTTTTTCCTTTTTTGAGCACGATATAGACATGATATTCAGGCCAGTTATTACGATTGAAATTTCCAAAAACGCACTGAAAACTGTATTTCGATATTCTATATTATTCAGAAGATATATGCATCCAAAATTATATTAAAATTTTGAATTATTCCAACCTATTGGCCAGCAGTGTATTTGCCTCTTCCTCTCAGTCCATTTTTTGGTATTTTTGTTTGGCTTCTATTGTAGGATACTTTAGCCGGTTGTTGATATTCTAACGCAAACGTACTCTTTGTACCTCTCACTATACAAAATCCCAACCTTAATATAAACCACGTAGGATTTCATCAAGTTTGTGATTGCGATTTTTTCCAAAATATCATTATGGAACATACTTCAAATTTTATTCTACTTTAAGGAGCAGAAGAAACGGCACCATATATGTAAATAGAATTAATTAATTACATGCTTACTGTATTTCTTTGGTCTAAATATTTTTAATTTATAAGAAATATAAAGCTGCCTTTTTGCTGCCTAGAAATTCTTAAGCCGTCCCAGTGGAGGGCAGTGGTGTAATTTACGCCGGTCTCTGAAAACTTTTAATTGTGAGCATCCCAAACAGAAATGAGCGTCAAATTGTAATAAAAGTTTACGAGGAATTTAATTACTTTAGATTTATTTCTGAATTTCTGCTATTTCATTTCGCCGGTATAATATACGACATGTCAGGGAATCCTCTTCTAATATCCCGCGCCTTCGATATTATTTTAAGGGATTGCCCGGGATTAGTCTATAAGAGTTATGATCTGTCTTGTAAGCCTTTATTCCATTTCGTTGGTTTGTCAGGTATTAAAAATGCTACTCATATTCCTCAGTTTCCAAAGGGAAATAAATCCATTAGATACCTATATAACGAGAAAATAATACTTCTCCATAAGTATTAAACGGTGTGAGCCAAATTATATTTTGTGTTTGTAAAATTAAATTTACGTAAATTAATGAACACTTTAATAACGTAAAGCACAAAATTAAATTATGTACCTCAGAAGCAAACTATGTTAACTCCAAAAATGAGGAAATCGAGTTAGAAATGCACATAATACATGCATGATACATGCACATTGCACATAATATGATCTTTCATTTGCTATTTTCAATTTATTTTTACCTTTTTTCGTTAAAAAGTTTCAGACAGTTTTAAAGTATGTTAAGTCACAACATAGCCTAGAGCAAAACTCGATTAAGTCAAAACGTAATGCAACTCCCCACTATGTTAAGTCATCTGTCTGATAAAAACTGTTTTAACAAGTGTTTACTCCTTAAAGTTTGGGCACATAATTTAGTAATTTATGACTCAACAATACAAAAGTCGTCCTGCATGATGTGGGATGGGCGTGAGGGAAACGAGGTAGCATCTTATTTATCCAAAAGGTTTGATATATGCGATTTTTTAGATACGATTACGAAGCTGTGCATTTGGTCAGATAACACAATTCCCCTCACAAAATCGAAATTCAATAAGGGTAATGTGTTATCTTTGGAGATTGAAGATAAAACCTAATATAAACACAATTATCCATGAGTTCCTTGCCAGAGGACACACACAATATAACCGGTTACAGAAATTATTACAGTGCGATACCGAAACCGTTGCACAATTTTTATACCTATCAATCTTGCACACGGAGATAACAATTGGGAAGACAGTGATTGAAGAAATACATGTCGTTATAAAACTTTTGCACTTTTTCTTAAATAAGAGTTTCATGAACTTAACAAGTCCAAAGTTAAGTAGACTTCACTAATAAACCGATTTTGACTAACTGTATGCTTACTAAACTATTTGATTTTAAGCCCGAATTGACTGTCTCAAAACCTACTTGAAACTCAATAATTTTGGTTAAGATTATCGCTCTAGCTCTCGTAGAAGGCGGGACAAAGGATGACCTTTCATCCCATTTAAGTAATATCACTCACCGGGGGTAAAATATCAACCAATAATACAGGATCTACTTTACCCCTTACATAATTTCAGGAAACTATTCTCGTGCGCTAGCGACATCTGGTTGCAAAATAAGAACTGAACATTTTTCACGACAATACTTTTTACTGAAAAACTTGGTTACTTTTTGAAATTTAGCTGTGATATAGTACTTAAAGAAAAAACACAAGACAAGACAAATTACCCATTTAATGTGGACCTTCTTAGAATTTTTGGCAATAAACTAAGGACAAACAAATTTTAGGTCGATATCATACTTCCCAAAAAAATTATAGGCCGGGAATTTTTGTTACATTATTTGAAACATTTTGCAGGTCTTCTGTTCGAATAATGTAAGATTTGGCACAATTCTGGAGCGCAGATTCTGGAAAATTACACATTGAAATTCTCTTATCTGATTTCGTACTCTCATTTCGTCCTGACCAATAATTTCTCCCTAGTTATTAACGTGATAAATCACGCCATTGTCCTTTCCATATTTTACATTTAAATACAGGACAGCTTCTTTATTAAAATATCCCAAAATTGCAATTTCTATTTTAAAAGAGAAATTACCTGGTAATTTTCGTACGTAAATGGAAATTGGGTTGTCTAGCAAGAACGCCTTCTAATTGCTTTTAAAACTTTTCAAACTAAGATAATGAACTTAAATTTAATTAAACTTTTAAAAGTTCCGGCGTAACCTTTATTTTCTCCTTCGATTAATTGTTAAACATTAAGTTTCCGCCGCTAAGGCAACGTCTTAGGGCTCCGAATTAGTTTGATTACCTTTTTTACACGCTACGCCTTCTTTGTCCCGTAATTAGCTTATCAGGGGATTGCTTACTGGCGAAACTACTTACTCGGAACTACACCTCGTTCAAGCTAAAATTGTTTACTTCTAGCATTTTTTTTATTTCTCATTCCCTAAATTAATTCCACTTGCCTGCCTTTTAATTATAAAGATAATGTCTGACAAAACAGACATTCTTAAAATAATTGGCATACTATATTATGCAGGGTGTTCCTAAGTTAATGCGAAATATTTTAATAAAAGATTAAAATTTTTAAGATTCAATTTCAATTTTTCATCAGAACTTTTTAACGTGTTGATATTTCTTAAAAAAATGGAAAGGTGGCATCAATATGTAACTTCTTTGTCTCTTGGGTTTTCTTGAAATTTGATAATTTGCTCACAATTATATCATCTATGATAATGCTCACATTTATATCATATATGATAATATATGATAATGCTCACATATCAGATACCGGCATAGGCTAGATGATAGAAGCTATAGATACTTATTTTTAGAAATATTCTGTGCTTTATTTCTAATAGCAATAAAATTGTAATGGACATTAAATACATTATATGTATATAAAACAAAAGACAAAAAATACTTTATCAAAGTATAATATAATAATACTAGTACCAATTTAAACAGGCCCATTTTTTTACGTTGCAATCCGATAGCATTTCCATAACCTCTCGGTTGCCCTTCCCTTGCTTCTTAATTCGGCTATGTATTTTTATATTATGTAATTGAATCTGGTTGTTAGTCGATGGCTCAGCCTCGATGATAGTTTTGCCTAATGCAAAAAAATCGATTTAATCGAAAGAGGTAAAAGAAAAGAGGTAGCCGCACTTGCTAAAAATATGCAAGGTTGAGCAGTTATAGTGTTAAAACCTATTTTAATAATGCATGGCACGTAATTTGTTACAAATTTGTGTCCGTTAAGTCTCGTCCTTTTGATTAAAACCTTCTAAAAATATCAATTACATAACTACATAAATGCCATTTTTTTGCCGTTTTAGTCCATTATATGAAATGTTTTTTTAATGTGATTTTGATTTGTTTAGCGTTAATAGTTTGGTATTGCAGGAATAATTGTTTTCCTTACACGATTGGGCTTCTTCGATATCCAGTTCTACTGGAGAAACTGATTCATAATCATTTGATACTTTTTCGCAGTACGACTTTCACCATCTGTCAAAGGCACAAATATGGTTCAAATAAAGGTAATGTCATTAGAGACCTGCATTTAAAAATATTTCTGCACGGTAGCCTAGTTGATTTTCAAGAAACACGTTTCTTTTTCAAAAGCAAATTCTCTGAAATGATGGCAATATCTGCAGAATTTTCTTTGTAAGACCTTATTAAGGTCTTGTTGAGTATCTGTGAATTTTTCACGTCTTTTCTAGACTGAAAACTGTTAATTATAATAAAAAAGATGTTTCACGAAATCTTCTAATGGGCTATAATAATACGCCTTGTTAATACACTTTTTAGTTTGCTATTTATTGATTCTAGATGGTTATTCGTTTTGTTTGAAAGACACAAATTTTGCAACGTCAAATTTTGCACCCACTGATAAATTATTTATTATAGTTCCCCAATGTAAATCATAATATTTCTTTACACATTTTGGAATATGGATTGCAAATTCATTACAAATTCCTTTGTAATTTTCTTCAGACGAAGGGTATACAAGCTTTGGTAAGTAAGGCTTACTCATCTGAACTTGATCCGAAATGATACCCATTTTTCTCATCGATACATTCAGTTTGGCTTTCGGAAAACTTTTTTTAAAACATGTCTTTGCGTTCCATCCTTGTCTGACATAACAACGTCTACCTTATCCTAAGAAGGATTTCGACATTTGAAGGTTTCTATACAAAATTCAAGAGATTCCTCATTCTCCTCTGCCAGCATACGAATTGCTATATATATATATATATATATATATATATATATATATATATATATATATATATATATATATATATATATATATATATATATTTATATATATATATATATATATATATATATATATATATATATATATATATATATATATATATATATATATATATATATATATATATATATATATATATTTCATATATGTGGCAAACCGTATCTAATAGACAATATGTTCCGTCAATAAACAATATTTCTGGAAATGCCTCCATATAAATTTTTATTCGGTTGTCTTGGAAATATAACCCCTTAAAGACTTATTCTTCATCATCTACTAATACTTCCATATTCTATATCCGTACAATGATACACATTTTTTAGTATTTGAATACAATCTTAATTTTAGATTACCCAGATTTGTCAGGCCTTTTAGCGTTCATTTGCAACCGGTTTCCCTTGTTAATTGATCGAAAATAATTTTTTTATTCGCTCCACCATTTAAAGCTCCTTGTGCATTAATTTTATTATTTATTGGTAGATTTAATCTTTGTTTAGGAAGTTAATTAAAGTAAGTTTTTGACGCTGTGTGGTTATCATCACATTTAATTTCTTGGATAGACGGACATTGTTTGCAATTACTTATTTTTAAAAGCAACCTTGTAGGACATTCTTATTTGAAAGTGGAACATTTTCTTGTTGATTTTTCATCTTAAACGGCCTTTCCCTTTTGATACAAGCAAGTCGTATATAGTAATATTTAAGGTCTCTGTTAATATTTACCACATTGTCCAACTGTCTCTTAGCCAAAATTCATTGTTCGGGTCTTTTTTATAGCTTGCTAAACTTACTATCCATCCTACTTTGATTTTAAATGTTATTGGTTCGCTCTAAATAAAAACCTGTTCGCCGAAAGTGATAAGATACAACTTCGCCCATTCGCTCTTATTTTTTCCTGAAAATTCGCCTCTTAAAATATTTCACATCAATTTAGAAACATCCTGTATAGCATAGCTACTCTAACCACAATTTTTGGTGGACTGATAGATTTAACTTGTAAATGCATATTTACTGATGTCCCAACTTAAAATATCCCAGATTATAAGCCATGTTTAAAGTGGAAATTCCACATCTACATACTACGCCTTACAAGTTAACAAAAAAGTGAAAACCTGCAAAAATTGAAGCAAAATCGATGTATCTGCTCGGCCCTTTCCATTCAGATTAAGGGCACAATTGGCAACAAAAACAGGGCCCTGCGATACCAAGACGTCCTCCTCCTGCTTATCCATTCAATTTAGTTTTCAGATAGTTCAAAAGGCGGAAACATCGTAAACGGTCACGTAGTTCACATAAGCGTTACCACTGCGTATACAGGGGCGGGTTTGGCAGGATAACCGTTCCCAAATTTCAGCCGAGATAAGATATCCATCTCGAATTATTTCCTTAAACCAAATTCGTGTTGTAATCCAATCTACTAGTGCTTAATCGCGACTGTTACAATTCCAAGAGGAATGCGAGTAGATGTATATAGTAGATAATGTAATTTTCTAAATATAGTTTCACACAGGAATGATCCTGATGCGTAAACATTTTTGGACACTACGAATGTTTTGGATTATCTAAATTATCTGGATTATTATTATTTGAATTATTCCATATCGAAAACAAGGGATATTTTTTTAAAAATATTCGTGGCTGAGGTAAAAAATTCTGCTAATAATTCCAAACGCCGCGCTCCGGGATCTTGGTAAGTAAATTTCACACCAAAATCATGTCAACCAAAACCAAATGTCAAAAAGGTCAGTGGTGACTTTACCTTGGTACGAAGATATGATTTCCGGACATCTGATGGATAATCTGGTTAATTGATTTATTCTTATCCCTAAAGAAGAGTTAAACAAATTTTGCTGCAACTTCAACTGCCTCTTTTATAGGAAGAGAAGCTATTTTCTCTAAACCGCAACAGTTTTCTTTGTGTTTAACAAACACGTCAATTGCAGTTTGCTCCCCAATTTTTAAAAAATAATTTGTAATATCGCACGCTGTTATAGCATAGAGGCAGCAAGCAATTACAGATCTGACTATCGGCAAATTTTTGACCGTGTTGACTGTGCTGTTCCTAATCGAGAAAATATTAATTTAGTTGCAGTCACTGGGTATTCTTTAATTATTTGTCCCTCATTAACATTCTTATTTTTCGAGATACAGATACATAAATATGCTAAAAGCAAAACTTGTATATACTCACGAACACGTCAATGTAAAATGAGTCTCTAATACTAAGAGAGATAAAACAAAAATGTGACTTCAGTCTCTGCTGCTGTCTTTTTTTTCATACATTAACATTTACAGAAATGATATCGATAGATAAGACATCTTTACATTTTTTTATTTCTGAAAATAAAAAAGCTGCAAAGGGACAAATACAGAACATGCTATATAATTATTTGAAAAATCAGTCTCTCTGTTTAATTAATCTGTTTCAGTCAGTCTGACAAAATAAAGTCTAATAAGTATTTATCCTATGCAAAAAATGAATTTGGTTTTCCGCAGAAATGGTACAAAAAAATATTTTACTTGGAGCATTTTTTGCACTATGTTTTTGTCAGTCACTATTATATATTATATGCCAGTGGATAGACGATAATTCATAATTAAAATCGTAGCATCATCGGCATATAAAATATGAACTATTGCTGTTATCATGATATATTTTTTATTTTGAAACAAGTATCCCAATGTTTAATATTCTCTATGGCGTCAATAAACCCCGAAAATTGTGCTGGTGCCAAGAAAGCGATCCGGCTGTAGGGCCCTGCGTATTATAAACAGCAGCATTTGGTAACCGGGGCTGCTGATATCCTCCCAGATATCAACTTAAGAGCCCCATTTAGTTAAAATTACATGGTGGCGAACTATCAGGCCGATTAAATATCTAACGTGACATCCCACTTTGCTCGAATTTGAATCTATTTTCTGTTTGGGGCAACGAGATTTTATCGGACACGTACTAACTCCGATTATGCAGTACGATCTAGATTAGTCGGTGCACGTGCTCCAACGGGTCTGCTTTCACTTTCTGATCCGACTTTTCATGGGTTCGTGACTTTGTCGGCGCTGCAGTTTTTTTCAACGTACACAGTGCAGGGACAGTGACGGCTCCATACGTTTTACTGAGGGCTATGTACATTGTACACATCTGCTTATAGAATATGGTTCATAAGCATCATCTCTCAGTTTTCTCAGATTCTGCAATGGGAACAGCATTTAAAGCAATCGCACTAAATATCCCTAGCTCCCAAGAAACGACTGTCAAGGCTCACATTAAAAATTCAACCGGCTGAGTAGCAATCAGTTTTGACAAGTCTTGAAGCTATCGGACTGGACTTGATGCGCTTTGTATGAAACCAGATTTACACATTGCCTTTATTTGAACGATAAGTTAATATTTCAATAATAATTCAATCCAGTAGCGTCCGACTTGACTGGACGTGACAGAGTTGGACTGGCTTGGTGCGAAATGGACCTAATTGTTTTCTGATATTGTTTGTGTGAGTCAGCGTGCACGCTGAATCTACACAGGTAGTACATAGATTTTTATTATGATTTATTTTTTGAAAGTTATGCGTGCTGGTGTATAACACAACATTTGGGATATATGTGGACATATCTTTGGGTATTGCCTTCTAAATTTCTGTTTGTATAGATATGCAATTCAATTCATTTGCAATTTGATTTATATGCAATTAGATTTATCTGCTATTTGTTTTATCTGCAATTTGACTAATGTGCAACTTTAGTATAAACTTGTATGTAACTTTCGAATTTCTTAATACAATTAGATATTAGTATACTGTTTTCAATTTTCTTTCAGCACAGTTCTAATAGTAAGTTTGATGCCCAGTATAGTTGGGGACCATCTGACTTGGTTGCGCAACGGTCTTTGGCGTCCACAGGTAATTAGTAGCTCAAAATATTCACAACTTAGCCATTAATCAAGTCCTCATCAAGTATTCACCTTGCACATCTTGTTTACTCGTAAAACGTTTTCTTGGACAATATGACTTAATTCTTCAGGAGTGATATTGGCGAATACGTCCCGTATCCGCTTCTGCAATATTTCAAATGTTCCTGGTGTCGATGTGTACACTAGATTTTTTTTGTTCCCCCACAAAAAGTCGAGTGAGGTAATGTCCGGTGAACAAGGTGGCTATCGATATGGTTCATTAGTCGTATTAAACTGCTGTCCGAATTTCGCTGCAAATAATTTGTTAACGTGAACTGTGGGGTGGGGCACCGTCTTGCTGAGTATAAAGACGTCTATTTTACACCAGCGGTATTCTAAGAAATATATCGCTCACCTGTTAAGTCCTACAATTCGAGAGCCAACTATCCCAGCGCCATTTACGCCAAATCTCTATTGGGAATTCTATTAGTTCATTCTAGTTTCATTTTCTACTGACAAGAACCTAGTGTTATGCCTGTTAAACCTACCACAGTTGGTTAATCTGCATTCATCTGAATATATGATTGAATTATAAGTACTTATATTATAAGTACTATATATTTAGCATATATTTACAGTGCTTTTAAGAGCTTTTAGAGTGCTTTTGAGAGACTTTGGAATGCTTTTGAATGCTTTTATCAGCTTTTAGAGTGCTTTCAAGAGCTTTTCAGATGCTCAAAATTTTCTTGTGCAACATGTGCAACGAGACAAGATTACGGGACAAGTTAGTGGGGCGGTGGAAGTTAACGTTTTATTCGTGAAGCACTGTCAGCATATTAAAAAAGATGGGTTTCGCACGTTCAAATACCAATTGCACCAACATTTGTATATCGGCGATTTGAACCAGTAGGTAGGAAATGATTCCACTTTTTGAGTCATCATAATCAGGTGATAAAGAAAATTGAAAGGTACCATAAATGCTCATAAGTGCTAAAAAAAAATTTTAAATATAAGTGCATTTAAGAGCTTTTAAGAAATTTAAGAGTGCTTCTAATAGCTTTTAGAGCTTTTCAAGAGCACTCCAGAAGGTCTTGGAAGCACTCTAAAAGTTCTTAAAAGCACTCTAAAAGCCCTTGAAAGCATCGTAAAAGCTCTTAAAAGCACTCTAAAAACTATTAAAAGAACTTATGTTTTTTTAATTCTTTTTTATGACCTTATGCTTTGCCTGATTATGATGTTGGCTAACAAAGTGGTATCATTTTCTACCTACTAAGAAAAGTGTATTGCCTCGATGGATGATCACGTCTATTAGGATTTTCTTCTTGATATACACAGTCAGCTTCTACAGGGTTTCTGCTACATTGTCCCTAAATTATTAAAATATCGATTTGCTCACTTCCTGAAAACGTAACTATTTAGAGATTTTAAAGCTTTTAATAAATCATAAGTCATAAGATATTTTTTTTCGGCCCATGGAAAGTGGAAAACGAAGCAACTGCAAACAACGCTGATTGAATGTTTTGTTTTTATATCATATTGTCTCCTTTTTTTTTACCACCTTTTTATCAGGATGGATTGCTCTAATGAGAGGCAATGGATTCTTTTGTGGTGGTGATCACTGCCAGTCATCCTGGCAGGATCGCCATGTAGTGGTAATCTATGGAGATCGCCAGGTAGTGAGTAAAACTACCTATGAAGGTAAATGCAGTAGGAACACTTTGATATATATTACATTATAACATGGTACTTATAATACTAGTGATCGGTTGCCCGATGAATAGTAATAGGTAGAGCGACTTACAACGAAATCGTTAATGCTTAGCAATAATTAATGATTATAATCTAGTTAACGTAAATGGTATCTTGTTTAATAAGCCGGCCTTAGGCTAGTTTCTATGTCAGCACTTTATTGGTTATTGTTTGCATATATATGACATAGTTTACCTTAAAATAATAACATAATAAGAAATAAGATAATGAGGGTAAGTGTGGCAATTATGGCACTACACTTTGTTAATCGTATTTACTGATAAATTATTTTAAAAAATGGATTTTAATATACCTATACTACTGAAAAGGAATAATTTAGTTCATAAAATTTCTTTCATTCTCCTGAAAGATAGACCCGTTTTGGAATTATATTTTCTCTCTCGTATCTTTCTTTATTCTTGTATCTACAATCCACCTTATTATTCCCTACAATTTGAAGGTTTCAAAAATCATCCTTTAACATAAAATACTGCCTTGCTGAAGGGCCCGTTATCAACCTGCTCCTCCTGGGACTGGACCTGAAAATATGTTCTTCCATTTAAATTTATAACTTACTTCCCGCAGGAAACGTTGCTCCAGCTTGAAATTCCAAAAAATAAAAAAGCCATCATTTAAACCGCCGCGCCGGCCGGCCCTCGCACGATTTATAACTCGATTAATTATTGCAGGATTCTCGATCGTGAATCCGGATAATCTCATTCTGCAAAACAGCAGCAGCCGGCCGAGGAAGCCGCTAATATTTCAGAATAGCCAATGGCCAATTTGAGCCCTCTGACCCTCCCGGTGTAAACTTAACACTGTTAGCTCCGCAGCCGATTACCGTTCGATGCAGCCAAGTGACATGTTGAATGTATTAGTTTCGCCCCCAACTCTGTACGTATTCAGATATTTAACGAAGTTTGAGTTGTTTAAACATGTAAAAGCACTTTATCCCTCAATTTGTCTATTATAAATTTATATTGCCTTAGTCGTTGGCGTCTGTAGGGCGATGTTCCAGAATTAATGAGAGACATATTAAAATGGATGTTGTTCTCTAACTTGCAGAGTTTTGCATAAATATTTGTGAAAAGTCTTGGCATTATAAGCTGAAAAACGAACGAGAAACTTTTAATTGTAACCAGTTGTATTTCAGTTGCGTCATTACTTTATTCAAGTTTGGGCTACATTCAGTTCGTTTATTATTGCATCGATATTCTCCAAGCTGAATTTCATATACTTTCATTGTCAATTGAAGCATTTTCAGTTGCTGCATTTCATGCTTTCATGTCACTCGTTAAAATGCTGTTTTTGTTTCCTTTATGCATCTGTGTTTTTATTATTATTTCGCCTCCTATTTCCTTTGCTTGACTGTGATATTTCCCATCGGGCTTAAACACTGCCTGAGAATTGAAATTCATGCTGGGCTACATTACACTCAAGTTTGAACAAATTCTCCATTCAAATAGTAAATGTTATTAAATAGGGAATAATATATTTACTGTGTGCTTTTGTACTATTTTGGCATACCCTTAATGACATCTCTTGTCAAATGAGTGACTTATAAAACAGTTGTGTAGTTTTAAGAATGCCAAGCATTCAACAAATAAATGTATGCATTAGTGAGAGTCAATATTTTTCCTTGTTCATTCATTGCTATTTTAACGAATATTCCCCATTGTACACGACACTGGCGTTAGAATGTTTATCATGCATCTGGAATGATTATCATATAATAAAGTGTGGCGCTGACGATGAGTCACGTAGGCGATCGACTTGCCCCACACTAGAATCGACGAGCCCAGAAGGTTCCGGCGAAGACGATAATGATCGTTGCCAGGCCTCGAACACGCGAGATGATACTGGGAAATCTCGACGTTCCATATCCTATAAGTAGAAGCAGTTCAGTTATTTCAGAATGGACGACCAATCACGTGCGCCAGGAGATAAATAGTTTTATTCTGTTAAATTAATTGCATTAAAATTATTAATTTTTCCCGCACGTTTCGAATCTATTATAACCGTTACAGTAACAACTCATTGCTATCAATTGTCTCGTTCAAAAAAAGAAAATTCCTTTTTGCAGAGGCATATATGTTGATCATTTTTTTCATAGATAATATTACAAAATCTCTCATTTCCTAGGCTGAATTAACAAGAAGATTGTTACATATCTCGACGCGAGTATCACCTCCTATGTTGCCATCATCAGGAAACTTTTTACATGCAACACGTAACAAATCCCGGATCTTACATCAGTCAGCCAAAACTGAGTTTATAAAAATATTCGAGTGAAAGTATTCTAATACCAATATTTTAGGCATTTTAAGTACAATTATTTGAAAGCCTGCATTTTTTAGAATTTCTTAAACGAGTTTCCTGGGGTGCCACCTTTGGAGTCATTATTAATTGTAACCTAAATAACCCTCAATCTAGTGTAAGACTGATAGAACTATTTCAGTTATGTCATTACTTTATTCAAGTTTGTGTTACATTCAGTTCGTTTATTTTTGCACCGATATTTTCCAAGCTGAATTTTATATCCTTTCGTTGTCAATTGAAGAATTTTCAGTTGCAGCATTTCATGCTCTCATGTCACTCGTTAAAATGTTGTTTTTGTTTCCTTTATGCAACTGTGTTTTTATTATTATTTCGCTTCCCATTTCCCTTGCATGACTGTGATATTTCCCATCGGCCTTAAACAGTGCCCGAAAATTGAAATTCATGCTGCGCTACATTACACTCAAGTTTGAACGATTTCTCCATTCAAATAGTAAATGTTATTAAATAGGGAATAATATATATGCTGTGTGCTTTTGTACTATTTTGGCATACTCCTAATGGCATCTCTTGTCAAATGAGTGACTTATGTGACTTAACTATACAGTTGTGTAGTTTTAAGAGTGCCAAGCATTCAATAAATAAATGTATAAATGCATTAGTGAGAGTCAATATTTTTCCTTGTTCATTCACTGATG